>CM062817.1:1907349828-1907507699 GCA_031772625.1 Pinus tabuliformis | reverse complement strand
AAAAATATCTAGAGTCATCATTAAACTGTGGGCATGTCCTATTTTGATGTCAATGGTGCCATGCAATTTGACACATGTTCAAGGATTTCCCTCTTATCTTAAAGGAATTCATGTGGATTACTCCACTAATATAAACCAAGAACCCTTTGAAAAAGCCACAAAAGGAAAGTGTATATGTGGTCCTAAGGGGAAGTGAGTTCATGACAAAAACCTGTATATAAAATAAGTTTGAGTTTCTAACCTCCCAAGAGGCTATCTCAACAAAACATGATGATCATGAATCCTCCAAAATGGAGGAAGTAACCCAATTCATATAAATTTTAGAAAATTACAAGTTGAAGACTCAACGAGAATATTAGTAGAACCCTTTCCAAAATATATGGCAAAAATAATAATTGAAGAAGATAAGACACATGTCACTTCAAAAGACATGGATCTATGTGAATAAATCCTATTAGAACTAGGAGAGTATTGGAATTGGGAAGTATCGTTAAACTATTCTATATCATCATATTCATATCCTTCACAAAGATTATCTCGGAAAACAAACTAAAAGTTAATACTCAACATGAATCCAAGTATTTGAATCCTTATCTAAGCATTTAACATCACACATTTAAAGATCCTTGTAAGCTAGTAAAGATGGTAAAAAAAGTATAGCATTACTACAACAAGGACTTGATGAAACAAGTTGGAGAAATGTTGGCTAATTAAGGATGGTCCATGTTGATGAGAAAGGAATTTCCCTATACCCAAACCAAAATTCCATGAATATAATATATTTGAACATTAGAGGCCCCAAATATATCATAGAATAAATTCTTCTTAAGCAACATATCTATTTATATATTCGTGTGATGTGATACTAAATGTTTTAGTGAAAAGGTAAGTGAAATTGCATTCTAGAGTTGGAAAGGTGTTCAATCACTAGCAATGGATGCTAGTAGTCACACATGGGGACTTGTTATGATTTGGAAACCTTAGAAACTAATAATTATACACCTACTCCTCATATTATATTGGCCTCTTTCTATTTAATTCGCTTAGATGAAATTGGATATATAACCAATGTCTATGGTCCTCACTTGACTCCGAAAAAAAACAAATTTCTTCAAAATTTTAAAAATCTTGGACCCATTCTAGTATGATCTATGGTTAATATGTGGTGATTTCATTCTAATAAAATCAATGGAGAAAAAATGAGAATGGATATTGTTATATGAAACCTATGGCTGAAGACAAAAGTATCCTCCCTACAACTAGTGGCCTACTCTAGAACAAGAGAAAGAAAATAATATAATGTCACCATTAGAGAAATTGGAGAATGGAAATATGCTTAATGGGATGCCCAACAAGCTTCATTCTCCTATGAGTCTATAAGCTCGAGTCATAGCTCTCATCCCTATAATTTGATCCTGCACAAACACTCAACACAAACCAAATATCTATGACAGCTATGTACCATTATCCAATAACTCTATTCAATGGATCAACATAGAATTGAAATATATGAATGTAAACATAACATAACACATATGGGAAAACAATATACTCTTTGTATTAATATGAAAGGAAGAGAGTTTACAACCAAAAGTGGAAACTCATCTTGTAGAGATCTCCCCAAGTTGACTTATCCTTCCTTGTCACAATGCACACCTCAAGGTCATCCTTATGCATGGAAATGATAAGTCTCTTATCATCAAAGGAACAATACGAGGGTATGATTAGTCTCTAAATTCCAACCCTCATGTTGCACATGGCTATATATTTATAGGAGACTGTGGTAGTTTATGAATTATTATCCATTTACCAATCAAGGCTTCAGATCCACTTAGAAGGGGAGGATGAGCTCAAGAGGTAAGAGGTTAAATATTCATATCACAAAGGATTTAAATTTCATATCCAAGGTAAATGGTTGTAACAAATCCTAGAAGCTCCTAGAAGAGGAAGCTTCACGATTCTTTTTATTTTTCTTGAATTTTAGAATCAACACACCCCAAATAAGGAACAACCTATTGTTGATCATAGAAGGCGAATAAGGGAGAAACCTGCTACTCAACATATTTCCCTAAAGGGCCAGGGTCCATTGGGACTTAAAAGCACTAAAATGAGGTAGTCAAACTCAGAAACATAGGGATTTTGGAGAGTCATGCATACAACTTTGTGTAGGTATGATGACAAGGTGTTCATGGATGTTGATTGATCTAGTTGGTAGGCCTATTTAGATGTGACAAAATGGCCTATAAAAAATTGACCCTGAAGTTCAAAGTTAGAAATGACAAGTGATGACTAAAGTGCTTTACCTTGTGAAAAGTTTGAATTAAGAACAACTCGTTGAATCATCATTTGTTACAATATATTTTCATCATGATATAGTTGTTGAGGGAAGCATACCCATATTCAACACATAAGCTAACATTACATGTATAATGATCAAGAATTCATGTCCGATGATGACAAAGGGTGGATCAATGATTGGAGGACTATTCGTATGATCATCGCCAACATACATTATGATCCTATATTAATCCTGAAATCACATCTTAGATGGATGGACCTAGATCTTGGGTCTTCTATCTCATTCACTCGATCGTATAATGTGTGAGTCTAACCATGTGAATAAAGGAGTTGGAGTAAAACATGGTAGACACCATATGATTACTCTCCAATGATGCTAGTTGTTAACAAATGCGATAGAAACGATTGTTGGTGTTAATGGCTGTGAACGTACAATAGTACAATCTGCATGGCGTGAATGAATGACTTGAAGTTGAGCACCACACAAAATTTTTCTATTGAAGGCCATTGACGAAAACCTTTCATCGTCAGTAAGGAAAATTTCCATTGATGGCCTTGATGCATCCCCCATAAATGACATGAAACTGGTATCATGATTTGAGACAGAACGATTTTAATATGAAATTGGTTTAGGAACGACAAACATGAAGGTGGGCTTAAACATATCGTAGTAGATATCAATTGAATGACTTATCTTGAACACATTAGTGACACTGAATGAAGTTGGAATCATTGACCCAAAACCGAAAACATAAGCTTTGAAAAGGTATGATGCACCAAAAGACAAGCATATTTCCCAACTCAACGGCAACGAAGATGAAGTGGAAGAGTTTCATGTTCAAGATCAGCTCGCTACCATTAACACATTTATTAATATATTTTCCAATTTCCCCACCATTTTTGGTGAGTACCTCTTTATTTTTAATAAGCTTGAGGAGGATAACATATGCTTCATGTGTAAGTTCATCATTTGGATGAATCCTTGTAAGTATGCATAATGAACTATGAGAAGGAGTGGTTAGGCCTCATCATGTTTGACACTTACATCGATGTTTAAGTTTTTTACTAGTCCATCAAAGTTCTAACTCGAGTCCTTTTCATGTTTAGAGAGTTTGAAAAGGAAAACTCCAAAGGCTCCTTTTCCTAAATAGTCTCTTCAGTCCGAAAAGGTAGAAAACAATAATCACGAGGACCTATTAGCCATGTTCGACTAAGGTATTCATTTTTGGTAAATAGTTTATGTCAATATAGAAAAGGATTAAACTTATAATGAGTATATGTATTTTCATTTACTTTAATGATTTTGAAAATACAAGTGCTCAACAATATTTTCACGTTTAGGATTCTGAAAAGAGGTGAAAGAGAAATCCATTTCTAGTAATGAGTGGTATAAAAGGGTAAATATTGGTTCTGGTCATGATGGATCTTCTTAAAACATGTAGAGGTCAAGTATTTCGCTCATAAGACCACTCATTATAGCGGTTCCGTAGGAAAGGGTAAGAAAAACAAGTGAAATTATATGATTCGCCAAGGAGATTGTGACAATGGAAAGAGAAAACCAAGGTTCATATGGTAGAAATAGGCTGATAGAAATGGAAATCACAAGAATAGGATGAGAATGGTTTCATTTTTTATAAACGCTTGAAACATGGGGAACTATTGTTGAAATTGGTTTCATTTTTTGACAAGCTTGAAACATGAGAAAAATTATGTTTGAGAGTGGTTTCATTTTTTACACAAGTTTGAAACAGAGAAAAAATATGCTTGAAATAGGTTTGCATGCCCCCAATATAATGACTAGATTCTAGGCACATTCCCATGAAGATTCATTTAATTCGCCTAAGCAGACTATCGTTTACTAATAGGTGGATGGAAATAAGGTTCATTTACGAGTTCAAGTGAGAGACTCGACTCAGAATTCACAATATCTAATCAAAGGCTTAGATTAGAAGGGGATTTGTTTCATTTTTTAACGATCTTGAAATGAGAAAATAAATATGCTCATGAAACATTATCTCAGTTTTCAAAAATCTTGACACAAGAAAAGGAACTTTGCCGCAAGAGGTTGTTTCATTTTTTAACGAGCTTGACACAAGAAAAAAACTTTGTTCTAGGGACCTAATCATGACCCTCAAAATCTCAAAGTTTCCAAGAGGTTCTAATCATATGAGATAATAATTCTTTGGAAGCTATCAAAGGATCCGATGGAAAGATGAGGCTCTAATTCTCCCAATACATGATGCACTACATCACTTACTAGATTATCAGTAGATGCCGCGATGGAACAGGTTGCCACAAAATTAATCGATGGTGGGGAAGATACCACTTTCATATAAGGAACATTTAGTGATGCTATTTTGTTAGGAGTCAAATTAGGACTAACAAACAAAAGTTAGTCAATGATCACGATCCTTCCTTCATGTGGGAAATTCTTCACATGAAAGAGCGAAGAGAGAAGAGCTCCCATGCCATAAAAATAGTCATGCCCAAGGAGTAAAATAAAATCCAAAGATACTTGGACTACCTTCCCATTAATATAGACAATATTTCCTCCCAAGGTAATAGGAGAATGAAGAAGGATCCCAAACATTTGATTGGTTCCTCTATTAAAATTCAAAAGATTACGGGTAACAGGCACAAGATGTGAGAACCGAAAGGTTTCCAAGTAGTTGAGGACAAAATATTAACAGACACCCATTCGTCTATGACTCTCCCAGGTACAGACATATTATAATTCTATACTATAATCTAGAAGATCACATAAGGAGGAATATGATATCTTTCCAATCGACTCCAATCACAGGAATAGACCATACTACTACGAGGGGGTGTCAGGGGAATTGGAGAACTACCCCCTTGTGTTATGGGACTAGGATAATTTTTCCGGTATGTTGTGGTAATGGGAGAATTTCCCCCCTGTACTGTGGGAACAGAAGGATTGTCTCCCTCTTCCATTGAAACGGGAGGCTTTCCCCCCCATCTCATTAGAATAAAAAGAAATGAAAGAACATAAGAGATATG
This sequence comes from Pinus tabuliformis, assembly GCA_031772625.1. Classification (NCBI taxonomy): domain Eukaryota; kingdom Viridiplantae; phylum Streptophyta; class Pinopsida; order Pinales; family Pinaceae; genus Pinus; species Pinus tabuliformis. Next base: position 1,907,502,380 of record CM062817.1, on the reverse strand, counting down.
GACTTCCCTCCCTACGGGAAAGGTACGATCAACTAATGTTGGAATTGAGTCAACCATTACCTCAACCAATGGTTGGTCGATAACGGACTCATTTGATTCATGTTTAGAGAGAGTGGAATTGATTGGATTTGAATTATGATCAATCATTTCATCATCTAGTGGAGGATTAGGGGAAAATTAGGATCTAGTAAGGTTTTCCGAAACTTTTGATGATTCATCCATATAAGGAAAAAGGTCAATAGGATGATTGGGTTCACATAACCTATAGGGAAACTTGACTTTACCCTTTTTCCCATGGGCCTTACTATTAGTAGTTGAATTTTTATCACCAGCATGATCTTGAGAGGTTGATGGCAACTTTGTTGTGAGTCAGTTGCACCAAACATAGTAAAAATTCTATGTAATAAAGTTAATAAAGGAAAAAATAATATCCAAGGTCATGGGACACGTATTCCAAGCTGAATGTTGGGAAAAACATCCAAGTGCAGGTATTCATTTGGTTTATTATGGCTAAGAAAATTGGAAAAGGCAATGACAAAGGCTAGAATGGCATGAGGCATTAATTTGCATTTTATTTATGAAAACAATGGAAATTATGAGAAAATGAAGGTGAAATGTCACAGGTTTCATGTGAGGAGGAAAATGAAGGAAAATAATGGAAAATTGAAAAAAAATAGAGGCCTAATTAATAAAAAATCTTCTAAGGATGACTTGGTACCTTTTGTGAGCTTAGTTTTGGAGCTCTCTCTCTCTTCTCTCTCTCGCACTCTTGGAAACTTAGAAAATTCTTGTAGCACTCTAGCATTGGATGGAGAAAGAAAAGAAAGGTCCAAGAAGTAAAAGATCAAGCAAGGAAGAGCAACATCTCATAGCTACATCAATATTATTTGCAGGTATCGATTTTGATGTGTGATTTCCTTGCTATTTTTGGGCATGCATTTTTGTATTTTGTTCTCTTTCTATCATTGGCATGGGTCTTTCCAGGTGTGAGAGTATTCGTCAACCCTACCTTTCCATTTCTAGATAACCATGATGTGATGGGTTGTCTTCTATTTTGCTGATCTAGATTACCATTAGGTCTCAAAACTGAGTGAGGTGGTCTGTGAAAGAAAGAACACAATGCATAAGAATCCCTCAACCAAACTGTGATTTCGGAAGCCAAATTTTTGTGTGCCTTGGTGGGCCGAGCAATCATCGAGCATTGTATGATGGGATATAGAATAATGCATATATGTTCATTCTCTTGATGAGGCCTATAAATCCTTGACTTGTGAATGACGGTATATAAGGTAAATCCTAGAGGATGGAGTCAAGATTAGGCCTAGGAATCCTCGACTATTGTATGGTGGGATATAGAGTAAATCCTAAATACTAGTGGATAGGAAGAATTCATCATGGTGTAGGTGGAGAAATCGGGTGGCATCCATGCTTGTCTAAGTCCTAGTGGTCTGATGGGGATTGCGACAAAGCCTCAACAAACCTGGCTTGGTTTGGTTTTGATTCCCACATTCCTGCTTGGAATATGGCATGGGGGTGATTGGCTAAAAGAAAGATTTGTTTCAACCATTATATGTTTAGGTGGTTCATGGAAGTCCCTTATCTGGTTGGCTCTTCCATTCATTAATAATAGCTTCTTGTCTTTGATATTTCACATATAAGTGTACTAGCTAATATGTGGCTTTTATGGTTGTTATATGCATTTTATTTATATTGGTTGTATGATTGTTATGATTATATTTTGTGAGAGATGTGGTGTATGGCTCTCATCTTTTTTTGATTTTCAAATGAATTTATAATGAATATATGACCTAATAGATGATAATGCAACTATTTTGATAAGGAAAAAATTCTTCTTTAAGAATCACAGATAAGTATGTGATCCCTATGCTTAGATATGTTGTTATGACCTGTAGAATGCATTTTTGTCACATGTTTGATGAAATGTCTATCATGGCTGGTAGGGATCGAGTCAAGTCATTGATTAAATATTTGCATTAGTAATCTTTTCTCAATGTTATTTATAATTTATGAAGTTTTCACGAAGTCATGGCAAGTGTCGTGAGTCTTGGCCTTGAAAAAGTGGTAGAGGATCGGGGGTCGTTGTTATACAACAAAATGACCTCCTCATAAACTCAGAGGTGAAAGACAACATGACTAAAGAAAAGACCACAATTTCAAGCCTTGAATCCACACTAACGCTAGTTTTGCATTGCTAACCTGCTTTATAAAGCTTGTTACCAAGCATAAGGGAGCGTTAGTCACCCTGCTAACTAAAGTTTTTAGACCAGGGGCAACATTAGTAAAACTAAGAGATGTTTAGAGGGTCAAGCCAATTAATTTGCTCAAAAATATCTAGATATTTATCCCTAAACTTTCTCAAGAAAAGTAGGGAAAGTCCCAAAAATCAAACTATTTGGGGAAATTCCAATCTGAAAAGGAAGGCAAAAGGGAAAGAGCTAGAATAAGAGGTAGGTTCATTTCTTTTTCCCTAATGAGTTGTAGGATGAGCCTGGTAGCCCTAACGCAATTGCTACATAAGTAGTGAGAGGGCCATTGTGAGAGGGGTCAGAGCATTTGAAAGGATAGCCTACTAAGCTATTGAGCATCAACTCAAATCTGAAGAAGTGAGATAGAAGAGAGAGAGAGAGAAGAAGAAGGGCCAAGGGAAGACTGATACAACGGATGGTTGTAATCACTCTTCCATTATTTAATATAGAGTTGCACTTGTGTTCCTACTCCATAGTGTCGATATTATTGTCCATTGAATTGTTCATTTCAACACTTATTTAGATGAGTAGTTAAGTTATACACTAATATATGTTTATTGTACATTCTTACATTACTTTTCAAGAGCGTATGCTGTGATTGGTTTGCCTTGTCCTTTGTGCAAGAATTTTCTTGGAGCCGACCTTGAAGGAGTTTTTCTTGCCACATATAGATCTCCAAACGAATCTAGAAGGAAGTGAAGGTGATCTTCTTTCCATTCCTTGACAATTTATGTTTCATAGAGAAACATGTGTATAACTTGATAGTTGTTGCAGGTAATCTTACAGTCTGTCAAAGGTCCCAAAAATACCTTTTAGGGTAGATTTTCTCCTTGATACACCATGCATTTTACCCCATAGCAGAATTGGAAACTCCACTAGCAACTATACATCTAGTTCCTAGCTTACCGAAACTCTTCTCGATTCTTCTCTTCCTTCTAATAGCTCCCTACTTCAAATCCTTTTCTGGTCCACCAAGTATCTTGCTACATCCTACTAGTTGGCATTCACCTCAAAAACTAATCTTGAAAGCCCTATGTTTGAGCAATTTCCCACACTAACACAGGCTACTAGGCTACACAGAGCTTTATAAAGCACTGTGCCTGTGTATAGGGAGCGTTAGTGGACCGACTAACTCTCTGTTTCTACTAAAATAGAGTGTTAGTCTCCCATTTCCATGATTTCCAGTAGTGTGTGTGGACCGAAAGGGATGGAAAATCTTCTCATGGGCTGAAATAAGATTTGTAACTGTATTATGTCAGAAAAATTGGTGTCCTAGAAATTTATTTTTAGGAAAAAGTTTTGGTTTTTCTCTCTTAAATACATCTTTTTTTGAAAGAAAGATTGACAATCTGTATTCATCCTTCTGTCAAAATAGTTGTAAGCTGCGTCATTTTGGTTTTCATTAGTTGTTAGGAAATATTGGAAAAGATTCTTTTGGTTATGAAAGTGTTGAAAGGCTATAGATGCAGAGACGAAACTATGAATAAGTGAAAAGATGAATATGTAGAATAAAGCTTGTTTGCATAAAAATTGAAAAAAAAAATTAGACAAATAATCAAGTACACACAATCAAGTACAAGTAAAAGTTACATTAAAATCAATCATTTACTCTTTTGAGCAAACCAACATTAGCTAGGCTAGGATCTTGGGATAAGCAAGTAAGTGAATTGCCCAAGGTTGAAAACCAAAACTAGTTTTGTTAACAAGCACAAATTTCCTTCTGCACTCATATTACCAGGGCCGCTCCACTAACAACGAAGCGAAATACGAGACAACATCAGACTCTAATTGAAGGTAGCCTACCTTCTCTTACAAATCCTTTGGGCATTTTGCGTACTGGGGGTCCCTTTGGGGATTTCGGAACTGAGTCAAGGACTCAGGTTTCTTGCCCACAGAGCATGCTATCTACGACTATGTCCCCCTGGTAATGTCTATGATTTTAGGTATCTCTAGTGGAAAAATTCTAGGTACTTACACAAGGTGACTCAGACGGGTTGTCCTGGTACCTAACACGGATGGATCTACTCTGTCTTTAGTTTTTGGGAGGGTGCTCATCTTCACGAGAGTACTTGGCCCCTCAAGCTGAGGTTCGGGTGAAGTTCTAGTGTAACCGTAACCGTACATTTGGCCATACTTCTTTGTTATTCATTGAGATACCGGGTTTCATCTCTAGTGATCGGTGCTTATCAGATGAAGTACTTTCCCTTTGTTTGTTGATTGATATATTTAGTGTACTTTTTATATTTTTAGGTACTTGAGTGCTATCATTTTTGAGACTTTAAAGAATATCACGATAGATTTATTTGATAAAATTAATGGTCATCGTGGCTACATCCGGCCCTCGTCGTCACTCCAGAAGATTGTTAGGGCTTCCTCCACTCATTGTGGAAGATCTGCTGAGTTCCATTGACTTGGATTCCTCATCTTCAACGAATCTATCTTCTAAATCTCACACGGGATCTGTGTGGACAACTGACGATTCAAGTTTTCCGGAGGATTTCTTCACGGAAGGATTTCTTCCTCACTTTAACACTCCGCTCACAAATCCATCGGCATCTATCGTGGTTCCCATGGTACCTGTACTTCATGCTTTAGTAGGTGCAACATTCCCATCTATCCAGTCGACAATTCACGGGTTGTGGAATTGTAGAGACACTTTTGGTCCTTTATCACTTCTCGAGTCGACAGTCATCACGACATCGGTAATGGTAAATCCTAATATCCTGTTTTTCCCTCGTACAACAACTCACATGACACCCTCTATAAGTGGAACCTAGTAGATTCGAAGCTCCACTCCTATGGTGCCACACTGCATACATTCGACAAGTGCCGCATACAGTGCTCCATATAACACTCAATGTGGCACTATGGGCACGGTTCCCATTTACCAACAATATGGTCGACCGCCAATGTATAGTTCAAACCCCCAGATTCATATATCTGTGGTGGTTTCCAATATGCACATGCGAGTAGGGAATTTCATAGTTCCCCTCCATTCTCAGGAATGCATGGTCAATCACTAATTGACATGAGTGTCCCCTCTATCAATCAAAGCCAAATGGTTAGTTATGTGGGATTCCGCAAGGGGTTCCCAACTAGTCCATGGAGGCACCCTACTCACATACTCAAATGAGTCAAGGGGGCACCGCTTATACTAGGGCAATTTAAGACCCTAGTATCAAAATCCTCATGGAAATCCACTCTACAACACCATACCACAAAGCAAGTGCTAGACCAAGCAACCCATGTACACTATGGGGAACCAAACAATGGGAGGAGCGTAGAGCTCGTTAGGTCATCTGTCATCACCATGGTTTGAGTTGGGGGCGCCTAATTCTCTGCATTTTTTGGCAATGTTGGATATTCCCAACTTATACAAGTTGAAAAATGATCCCATCTACCAACTCTGACAATGGCCACCAATCCCGCATAAGATACCAATGAACATCCCAATGTTCGATGGAAAACAAGGGGAGGATCCAGGCACCCATATCACCACCTACCATCTCTGGTGTGTTTCTACCTCTATGGTGGATGATAGTGTCTGATTACGTCTTTTTCCTTGCACCCTCACTGAGAATATAGTGAAATGGTATATTGAGTTACCATGCGCATCAGTAAATACCTTTGACGCTTTATAGATTGAATTCCTTAAGCACTTTCAGTTACCTATCTGCTATGAGACTAGGATAGAGCTCCTTCATTTCATCAAGATACTGCCACCCACATCTCCGATCATATTCATGAATGGAGATGTAGGCGGAGGTTAGTCAAAGCTCCCATCCTTGATTTTCTCTTAATGGACTAGTTATGTGAGTCCTTACTCCCACAAATTGCTAGAGATGTCGCTCTAGGTGGTCCAGTCACAGAAGACAAATCCATACGTTGTTCCCAACACTTAGATTTGATTTATTCATAGTCTGGCACTCTTTACAACATAATCCCCCATGCTCCTGGTAACCCAAATGCTTCCACCACTCAGCACCCCTGAGTGCTTGTTGACAAGATTGTTAACGCAACTTTTGTGGTCGCTGTAAAACAACTCAGTGGTTCCATTGCCAAGCTGGCAGTGGACCCCTCTACCAAAGTGCCCGCTCTTCCTACCACTGCGATAAACTATGTTTAGTCTACGCAAAAATATGGTGGAAAGAAGAAGAAGACTAGGAACAAGACTGCTCCTTCTGAAGAGCAGTCACCCAAGCAGCCAAACCCAAAATAGAAGGCTAACGCGTCTGCTGATGAGGAAAAGGATAAATCCACAAGATATCCATGCAAACTCTGTGCTGAAGACCACACAACTTGGCGTTGTCCGTGGCTTCAGGAATGCATAGACTACCTTGCTAAAAGGGATTCTGGTATGGCACTTGCTGTCCTTAGAAATCCTTTTCCTACTCAACAATAATAAAATATCATTTCCAACCGACCCTAACCCCCACAAGGGGGCAATGATGGTTCGCAACATCCTTCGGCTCGTGAAGGATCTTTTACAGTTTACACATTCAAAATCGTAGAGCTCACCACAAGAGCCAAATCTAATGGAGCTCCTATCGTTCTTGCAGCAGAACAATCCTCAGGTCAAAACCCATCGTTGCCCAATAATCTGCATATTGAATGGTTGGTTGAGGACTTTGAAATTCAACCCACAAAGGGGGCACTTTGATGCACAATGCACAATACATTTGAGCATGCAACCGAACACTACAACATCATAGACGATTTGGCGCAAGCATCGTCAGCTATGTCGGCACTTGAAGTATTACAAACATGCCCCACCCAATGGAAATATTTGCTTTCGGCTATCGAAGGTATTGACCCTACGGATTCCATGCTTGCTATTTTCAGCATGGACAAGTGTAAACCTCCCCTTTCCCACCAGCTTCCATTTCAAGCGCATATCACTTCAAAAGGTAAAGGTATGCACAGAACTTTCATCGACGAAGGTGCTTCAACCTCCGTCATGTCGGCTTCATGTTGGCTTGCCCTGGGTTCCCCAACCCTATCCTCGTTGTGAAACTCCCTTAAAGCTTTCGATGGCCACACCTTTATCCCAAAAGGATACCTAGCCAGTTTTCCCATCACATTGTATGGGAAAACCATAACAGTGGACGTAGAAGTCATAGACAAGAACATCGACTATAATCTCTTGCTGGGTCGTAGTTGGACATATGCCATGATGGCCATCGTATCTACTATCTTTCGCATCATCCAATTTCCATTGTATGGAAAGGTCATTACAGTGGATCAGTTGTCTTTCTACACCCTTGATTATTCCCCATTACCAAGTGGCTATGTACCCCTAGTAGGAGGTGGAACTGACTACTATGTCAGTTTAGGTACCATACACGATCATCCAAACTTTGGATGCGGAAGGAAACATGGATGACATTTCCAAGTCATTGCCCATAGATATTTGACTCACAACATGCATCATGGAACACACCCAAATGCGAGAAGATTGCAATCCTGAGGAAATTGCGAGCTCCACCTGCCTACATGAGGAATTCCATGATGAATTTGTTTGGTCTCACGAGGAAATGCCCAACTTTAATCTGTCATTTTTCGCGCATGAGATCCAACTTTACGACGAAGTAAGACAAATTAAGTGTCATATCCCTTCACCTGAAATAGCCGTTGAACCCATGCCCTGCCCTACTGTTGTGGGGAAAAATGCCTATGCAGGACGATCCTATCCACCTAAGGTGTGATAGTGCCTTAGCAACAAACATAGACAGCTATTCTGGTTTCTTCCTTTATGAAATGTGAAAGAAGAGAGATCAATAGACTTACCGGTGTCTTCCGTTTGTCCCTCGATCCGGTCTCTCTTCTCTTTGGGAGTTCACAGTTACTTGCCTTCTCACTCGCCCAGCTTCAACAGGTTCATGCAAGATCACAAGAGAACAGCTACTTGCCTTCTTGCTTGTCAACCTTCAACGGGTTCCTGTAAGATCACAAGAGAACATCTACTTTCGACAAGAGAACAACTACTTGCGACAAGAGAAGAACACTACACAAAGACATATATTCACATTCATAACTAGTTTAGGATTAGAAATAAACTAAACATACTAATGCATTCATACATCAAAAATACATCACCATATAGGAGAAAACCAAGATAGCTTTATTGATGAATAACAAGGTTCAGGAAGAGATACAACCCAGAGGGCTCCAATCCAGCATCTCCTTCCCAGCAAATGGAATTCCTATCTTCACCCCCTTCAAAGCATTAAGCACCCAATGATCCCAATCTCAAACCAACAACAATTCTTTGCAATAACAAAATTCCAGCCTCTAGATTTCATGGAGGAGAGATCCATATATAGATGTTTGGAGAGAGGATGAGTCAGCTTGAGATCTCACTAGTGTCCTCTCCCTCTGTTAGTTCTTGAGTCCACTTGGAGGTTCTTGCTTCCACTTGGAGATTTGGAACCTCTTACTCATCACCAGTCGAATTCCCTGAGGCAAGTGTCATTTTGGAAGCTTCCTAGGTTTTTACACCTTGAGAAATGAGCCTGCCACATGTCCATTCTCGTTCAGCGCAGGTAGCCAGTGACTGTTCCCTTTGACATTCAACGCAGGTAGCCTGTGTTGGCTTTGACATTCAGAGCAGATAGCTAGTGTAGCCACTGAAATGATCCTGAATTGACTTGTTTTTTAGCAGTTTCTGGTGGAGAACTTCTGTGAATTGCTATGGTTTGTTAGCCTTGTTCCTCTAGGGGTAGGAACAACATGTTTAGGGACTTTGGATCCCTTAGATTATGGACATTTCATGGTCAATGATGTAAGGCACAAAAATGTCTATAACAGTTGCCCCCTAAAGTATGAGGCTGTTTATGGGGTGAAATGATTTATCAGGGGGATCCGAAGTTCATGCAATGCTAAGAGGAGACCTGTAATAAGATACAATACAATACATTATTTTTCATACTTCTTTCATGATCTAGCTCAGGCGGGCATTCCCATGCTCAACTTTATAAATTCATTTTTCTGTACATAGAACAAACAATCGTCTGGTGGTAGAATGATAATTTTGATGAAATTATCATCCTTTAAGTAGGATGATTATCTGCTGCAATGATGTACATTTCAATGTATTTATCTTTCCTGAATATATATCACAGCCTGGATGGATGAAACTAGATCTGGGGTCTTCAAACTCATTCGATCTTCAGTCTAAGTACAAGTCGATCCATGTGAGAAATGTTCTGAAGTCGAACATTGAAAGACATCTCTTGATTACCGGTCAATGATGTAAACCGTTAACAAGCGCGAGAGGAATCACCGATAATGATAATGACACTCAAGGTACTGTAGTACAATTCACGTGGTGTGAATAAAGGACTTGGCGTCGAACACCACGCAAAATCTTTCGGTCGAAGGTCATTGATGTATACCTGTCGCCAGAAGTGAGAAACTTGCCATTGAGGCATGCAAGCTTCAAAGTACTGAAGGGGTTGTTCCTAGATCAACTTCTTGGATAATGAGCTGATGTCGACAAGAAGTGATCAGTCAAAGGAGGGCCTTAATGAATCCCAAATCAGTGACATGGAACGGAGCTAATGATTTTAATGGAGGTGAAAATGATCTGTGACATATGATTCCGGGTGGCGGTCATGAAAGGATGAAGGATAATGTATGGCAGTGGATGGGACACGGTTGAATTTTCTGAACAACTTCTCTTGAACATATGGCGACACTGATGCGATGGATTGGTAGCATTACCCCGAATATGGATGGTATGGCGAGACCATGGATGTGACTGGTGAATGAAACAACCCAACCCGATTGTGGTACGGAGGAAAAGTGTCATGTTCAAGGGCGACTTGCTACCATCAAAGTTTTCTTTAGTTTCTCCCAATTTTGCCCCAGTCATTGCTGACCAGTACCTCTTTATTTTTGTCAAGCTTGAGGAGGATAACATATGCTTGTTCTATAACCTGCCCTTCGGGAAAGCCCATCGCTATGTTTTAACGAGCCTAGCGATAGTGAAACTCGTTCTCGTATAAAGACAAGTTTGTCACTATTTAATGATTTTAACGAGTTTAACGACAAGGATAACTCGGTCCTTTTCATTTTTAGAGAGTCTAAAAAGGTACATAAAGTTAACTCCAAAAGTCCTTTTTCGTCATCTAATCCCTTAAGTCCGAAAAAGTATAAAACAATACAGAAGGGATGAGTTTTCAATAGTTTTAACGAGCCGAAAAAAACAAGCGCTCGATCTTTTTGTGCAAAAATCCCTCAGGTCAAATAAGATTAAAATCTAGAGGAGGGATAGCTCTTCCTGTCCCTCTAACGAGCTGGAAGGCCAAGGACTCGGCAATCTTTTCATATTACGAGTCAGTTGAAAAGAGCTTAAAGAAGACTCGTCTTTTGAGGAACGAGTGATAAACAGGGTTAGCAGTTGATTCCAGGTACAGGTTGGAATTTTCGAATCATGGCAGTGTCACAAGGATGGCTAGGTGAAATCACTCTTCGCAGCTGTTCCTCAAAATGGGTAAACAATCATATATGGAGGTGAATGATAGGCCAACGGAAAAGTGGAGGTGACGGTGCAAAACACGACCAAGGCTTTAATGGCTGATAATATTACATTCACAGTGGTTATTTACCGGGATAGTTCATTTTTTAACGAGCTTAAACACGGGTGGAAACATTTGCTCGGTCTTATGTTTATTTTTTAACGAGCATGAACTATGTGCTAAAACTGCTCGGATCTTGCACTTATTTTTTAACGAGCATGAACTGTGTGTTAAAACTGCTCAATCTTGCGTTTATTTTTTAACGAGCATGAACTGTGTGCTAAAACTGCTCGAATACCCAGTCATATGATAAGAGTGTCTCATTGAGATTCTATTTTTTATGGAGCTTCATCTCACAATGTTATGACCCGCATCCTTTCTTTATGCAAGTTAGGAAACATCTAACCCAAAAAATAGATAAATAACCGCTCTTTGCTTGCACTCCAAAAGGTTTGCATGCCCCCAGGTATAAAGTACGATTTCAAGGTTACCTCTACTTCTTTTCCTTCAAAACAATTGTTTTAAAGAGAGAGGCTTACCTCTTTTAGGTTACCCAAAGATTGTCTCGTTAATCTTTCAAACAAAACACTTCCTCAACAATGACTACCGAAATAGAGAAAGGTGAGCGGCGATGCCCACCAACTCACATAACTTTGAAAAAAGAATCTTTTTCGAGAATAACCCCTCTTCCTCTACGAACGGGGTACAGACTAGTCGTATTCTCCCGCGGAAACCTACTCTATACCCAAAGTTTCCTGCCGAAGCAGACCAGGATGCATGCCCCTTGGGTTCCAGTCATATCCTCCCGGATTACTCGCGCTCATCAGGAGGGCGGACCGTGGGTTGAGACACTTCTTGCATGAATAGACCATTTAGGGATGGTACATGACTATTTGCGATGCGTGATCTGGGAAACGAAAGTGGTTCTATGAGCTTGACCATTCTTCCTTCATGCGGAAAACACATTACTCTAAAGAGTGAGGAGACTATAGCTCCCATGCCATATATATAGTCTCGTCCAAGGAGTAGGTTATAATCCAAGGGTCCTTGAATGACCATCACGTTCATTTGAACGGTCTTCCCTTTCAATGTTATGGGCACATTGGGGAGGATCCCTAAAGGTCGACTAGTTCCTTTATCAAAGCCTGATAGATTTCTCATTTCAGGCAAAAGCGCTGGCGAACCAAGCGCTTTCCAAGCAATAGAGAAAAGGATACTCACAGATGCCCCCTCATCAATGATAGTGCCAACCATTACCATTCTGTATATTTGAACGATAATTTTGAATGGTATGCTTGCTGGCAACCGGGGTCTGCCTAGTTGGTTCCAGTCGAAGGACACAACCAGGTTGCTTGGTGGTGGGACCGAATATACGGTCGAATATCGCTCTGACGAAGTTCCTTCCTGCGATAAAGGAATGGGTGCATTGCCCCTGTGTTCATCGGAGTCAATGTTGATGAAGATAATTTGGACGGTGTCGTCTTTATTCTCCTCTGTGATGGTATCATTCGAAGATAGAGCCTTTGAAGGAAAAACCGGGTCAACTGTTGTCTCAACCTTTTGACTTTCGTCAGGCATGGTTCCAGATGGTTCATCTTCAATGATAGGTGCTTCGGCTAACCACCTGGGCGAGCCAGCCGGTTTCTCAACTAGTGAAGGACTTGGCAGGAGTTTTTGATATTCGGGAGGAAGTTGTGCTCGTAAAATTGGGCGATCTTCCAGAACTCTTTTAGCCTTGTCTAAGAAGGGACAATGGTGGATGGCATGGTCGCCTTCACATAGTTTACATGGAAATCTAGCTTTCCCTCTCTGTCCTGGGACTTCACTTTCACTAGTCGACGGTGAGCGGTCAACATGGCTATCAGAGGTTGATGCTACCAAATTGTGCAAACGGGGAGACCAGTTCCTTAGTATCGGAGGGATGCAGGGACAATATCTGTGGAAATGGTCTCCCTTGCATATGACACATGGCGATTTAGGCCTAGTCAGTGTTGTGTGTGGATTTTTGTCAAACGACACTTGTTTGCCCCCAGTCGCCTTTGGCTCCTTCTTCTTCTTCTCTTTCTTCTTCTTTTCCTTCTTCTCCTTAGGAACTTGGTTTTTTGCTTTACCAGTTTCGTCAAGTAAAGAGGAAGGAGGAGAGGAAGAGTTAGATGAGGTAGAAGGCTGGTTGGCAACTCTGGTCTGGTCTAACTGTTGACTCGACTGTTCAGGAATGGTTGTGTTCTGAACGACATTGGTTGAAAAGAGCCAGACTGGCAGGCCAATTGTCAGTCCTGGAAGCAACAATGTGGCCATGTGGGGCGCACCAACATCTCCCCAAGAGGAGAAGGGACTAGGATTTCCACCAAGGGGAATTCCTTGGTTGGTGTGCTCCATTTTTTCAACCTAAAGATCAACGCAGGAATAGGGGTGATTGTTCCGTTTAAAATAAATTTTTAACGACGCTTAGACACAACTTGCTTTTTCAGTTTTAAAGAGTCGAGAAAAAGCTAAAGATGACTCTAGTCTCCTTCGATGTTTTAACGAGCCCGAAGTGACAAATGCTCGGATGGAATTTTTCCGTTATAGAGTCTGAAAAAGGCCAAAAGGAACTGCTCTGGAGTTCTAGGCAGAGGGTGTGCCAAAATTTTCGCAAAACCGCAGAATACGTTTTAGGGTACGGGTGGTCGATCTTCCTGAATGCTGTGTTCAATGCATTGTGATCAGTAGGGCGGCAGACACGGCTTCCTAAGGATAAAGGTTTTATGCCTATAGGGGTCTCCCAATATATACGTGACGGTACGTGGGAGCACAATCCGTACTGGCGCTATCGTCCCTCAGGAGGAATCATCCACCATCCACGAGATCGACAGTCACCAGGCTTAACGACGCCGGAACATGTCTCTAGCCTAGACCTCTATGTTGTGCGTTATGTTGCAAAGCATTGTTAAGTTCATTCAATTTATTTGAGGTTGATCTTTTTAGAATTTTGCCTTTCAAGGTTCACCACGAGATGTATGATACAATTCCTAAATGCATTCTAAAGATGATAAGCAAGATTTATATCTTTTCAACTTTGAAAATCCTAGCTACTAAGGGAAAAGAAAGACACCATCTTTTCTCAAAGAGAAATCAGCACACTCTAATGCACTTTTCCTAAATCAATCATGCAAACTATCAAATGCAAATGCACAATGCAGGTGTTTTTTTTCCGCTTTCTTAGTATTGATGCCTACAAAGAAAGATTTTTGTACAACTTCGAATTTGCTTTTAAATGAAAAATACAAACAAGTTTACTTTTTCGAAATTAGAGAGGGTAGAAGAGATTACAACACTTAACGATTTTCGAAATGAATACTTGTTTCGACACTTAAAAGAGACAAACTCAAACCAATAAGCAAGAGTAAATGTATAATCAATCTGCAAACGGCCAATGAACTCTCTTCTAAGATCACAATCAACAGATCTGAATCAAAGGCTACAGGATGACTATTTCACTCATGCAAAGGAAAACTGCAAATGACGCCACAAACACATAAAAACACTCAGAGTCTTTTTGTACAAAAGGAGGCAGAATTTAAGCAGAGAAAAGGAGTTATCAGACTGGTACCTATGCTGGTTATAGGATACAAAAATGAGAGATGAAAACAAGGCAAAACAGAGCAGAGAACCCCAACTGCACAAGGGCAAACTGGTTCAGCGCAACCTCAACACAGGGGTTTTGACATTCAGCGCAGGTAGCCTTCATGGGACCTGCGTTGAAATGCAGAATCCCTTCACTGGGTCTGCGCTGAAGGAGAAACTCTCGTCTCCCACAGGTTCTGGGTCACAGATTGCTATTTAATCAACTGTTTCAGGCCAAATAAAAGCAACAAGCAAGGTGTAATCAAAGGGATGCTTTGAGGGGGTACTAAGATCTATCACAAAGGATCATCAAATCATTTGTGAGTCCATTTTTCAGATCATAGACAAGTCCAATGATTGGATCAAAGCATCAACTGTCTACTTTGCATCCGGGAAAAGCAGATGCAGTTCGATTTTTGCTGTCAAGTCTATGAAACAAACAATGATAGAAACACAAATAAAATGACTAAACAAATCTCCCGAGTGGAGTCGCCAATTTTTTGTAGGGAAAAATGCCTATGCGAGACGATCCTATCCACCTAAGGTGTGACAGTGCCTTAGCAACAAACATAGACAGCTATTCTGGTTTCTTCCTTTATAAAATGTGAAAGAAGAGAGATCAATAGACTTACCGGTGTCTTCCGTTTGTCCCTTGATCCGGTCTCTCTTCTCTTTGGGAGTTCACAGCTACTTGCCTTCTCACTCGCCCAGCTTCAACAGGTTCATGCAAGATCAGAAGAGAACAACTACTTGCCTTCTTTCTTGTCCAGCTTCAACGGGTTCCTGTAAGATCACAAGAGAACAACTACTTGCGACAAGAGAAGAACACTACACAAAGACATATTCAAATTCATAACTAGTTTAGGATTAGAAATAAACTAAACAAACTAATGCATTCATACATAAAAAATACATCAGCATATAGGAGAAAACCAAGATAGCTTTATTGATGAATAACAAGGTTCAGGAAGAGGTACAACCCAGAGGGCTCCAATCCAGCATCTCCTTCCCAGCAAATGGAATTCCTATCTTCACCCCCTTCAAATCATTAAGCACCCAATGATCCTAATCTCAAACCAACATCAATTCTTTGCAATAACAAAATTCCAGCCTCTAGATCTCATGGAGGAGAGATCCATATATAGATGTTTGGAGAGAGGATGAGTGAGCTTGAGATCTGACTAGTGTCCTCTCCCTCTGTCAGTTCTTGAGTCCACTTGGAGGTTCTTGCTTCCACTTGGAGATTTGGAACCTCTTACTCATCGCCAGTCGAATTCCCTGAGGCAAGTGTCATTTTGGAAGCTTCCTGGGTTTTGACACCTTGAGGAATGAGCCTGCCACATGTCCATTCTCGTTCAGCGCAGGTAGCTAGTGTTCCCTTTGACATTCAACGCAGGTAGCCTGTGTTGGCTTTGACATTCAGCGCAGACAGCTAGTGTAGCCACTGAAATGATCCTGAATTGACTTGTTTTTGAGCAGTTTCTGGTGCAGAACTTCTGTGAATTGCTGTGGTTTGTTAGCCTTGATCCTCTAGGGGTAGGAACAACATGTTTAGGGACTTTGGATCCCTTAGATTATGGACATTTCATGCTCAATGATGTAAGGCAACAAAATGTCTATAACACCTACTGTCGAAGAAGCACTCCTACTATACCTTAAACAGCTGGATAGAACACTTCGAGATGTCGATTTGGCATTCAAGGCTCACAAGGAGTGGCTACAATCCCAATTTACAAAAGAGGTTAGGTTTTGTTCTTTCCAGGAGGCCAACCTGATATTTCTCTATCATCCAAAACTTAACCTCTTGGAGGCATGCATGCTTCGACCCATTTGGCTAGGTCCCTATGTTGTAACAAAAGTCCTCCCCACGGGGGCATATGAACTGAAGGACCAGGAAGGAATCCCACTCAAGGAGACCAAGTATGGGCTCTATCTGAAAACGTATTGTGCCTAGTATTGCACTGGGCATGTGCTTTGTAATTTTATGTATTTATAAGTTTTTCTTACCTTTTTTGATGTGATTGGATTCTTTTTTTATTTAGTGGAGTACTTGTCTCATGAATTCTTCTCACAATGCGGATGTTGTCGTTCCCATTAGCATATGTAGGATACACGAATGGTGCCAGTTGTCACACATGACACATTGCATCAGTTTCTTGGGTCATCTACACTCCCGAGTCAAAACTATTTTGCTCCGGGGGGGTCTTTCTTGGTACCACCACCAACAATATTGTCGAGTACATGTCCATCATTTCGCTTCTCACGAAAGCATTATCAAGAGTCATCTCCAATCTGGTGGTCAAGTTAGACTCTCAACTAGTCGTTATGCAGCCGACAAACCGTTATCACGTTCGTAATCAAACCTTGTTACGTAACTATCTAAGGGTGTGACTCTTGGAACGTCGATTTGGAATAATCACATATGAACATGTTCCTTGAGAATTAAATATAGTTGTTGATTCATTAACTAACTATGTATTAGATTGGCATTTGTCTCATTCTTTATAGAAGCATGCATGAGAAGTAAAAACATTTACTAAAGTTAAAAATTTGTTACAAAAAACATTTAAAAAACACATTTACACCACCAAAATACCAAAAATGTTTCTATGTATATGTATGTATATAGATATATATATATATATATTTATATATATATATATATATATATATATATATATATATATATATATATATATAAATCCAGTTTTTTACATCAAAATATTCCAAAACATGGACGATTTAAGTACAAAATAGGCTCTAGCTACCCTCTGAAGAGGAACCAGAAGCCACTCAGGTACACCAACTGTGTGCCCTTGCATATCAGTGGGAATCTCCCTCATATGAATGGGGGGGGGGGGACACCCATAGTTAAACCCTTTGGGTTCCTCAAAACCTCACTGAGATTTTCGGCATCACCCCCTCCAGTAAGTAGTTGGCCTCCTCGTCGCACATGGTGAGGTTTGCCTGCAAGTTGTACTAGCACCACATCTGTGTTAAGCATAAAAGTTTCATGTAAATTCTTATTTCACCTATAAAAACATTACATAAACATTCAAAAGAACAAAAATACTTAAGTATTGTCAAAATTATTCTCAACTTGAGGACCCCAGTTGGTCCCGGGCGGTAGCATCAAGTCTGGGTTGCCGCTGAAGTCCATGCATTCATAGGCATAGTCATCAACAATCACAATTTGGCTATGAAGCCAAAGGAAGAAATCTTCATTGAAGAAATGCTGGATCGGTCCTCATCCTGTGCGAGGATCGATTGATGACCAGCGACCCTGCCTTGGCTCCCTCGGATCAAAGGGACCTAAGCTCATTTGTGGGCACATGACAAGTACCCTCTCAAGGAAAAATGAGACTATGATAGTACCATACCCAAAACTGTGTTGGGTATAGGTCTTGCATGGTATTAATTCTGCCTTCAACTGGCAAAGAACTGCTTCACACCAGTTGAGCATATGTGGCTCGACACAGTCAACTGTAAGAAACAGTTGGGCTTTTGTCACAACGTGGGGACTCTTTGACCCTGCCAACCACAGAATCAACATAAAACTACCCTCATAGACTGAGATTGAATCCACTCTCAAGGATGCCATAGGTTTGTACCAGCTCTGAGGTAGATCATGGATCTGGCCTGCCACCGGTGAGGTTTGCTTGTGCCCCATAGCACGACAAACCAGTAAAAAAGTAGATGTCATCCTGGTCAATCGCCAGTGCATGATCTCCAATCCTGAACACTTGCTCATGTTCATCCCTGTGCTAGATGATCAATATCAGTAAATCCTCCTGTCCTTCCATCACCTCCAGCTTTGTATACTTCAATAAACTGCAGCGGCGCACTGCAAGTATGCATGATGGATCATTTCGCATCAGCAATTCCTCATTGTCATGGGCCCATTCTCTCCATAGGTGAGTCATTTCAGCCTAAAACCTACACAAAATAACCCTAAAAATAGTTAAAATTTGGCAAAATCACTTCAAGAATCCATGCATGACGGTTTTCGCTACACCCTATAGCCCTAACGCTACCCCCAATGCTACACAAGGAGGACCAATGCCCTCTAGTGGCTTGTACAAAGCATTTAACGCTCCCTACTAGCTATATGGAGGGCGTTAGTGTGAAAATAAGGCTTTAGGGCACCTCAGATCTGCAAAATTCCACCCATAAAATTGTTAAGGAAGGTTTATTAAGGCATAGAGAAAGGTTTTAGCTCTCACCTGGGACATTGATATGTCGAATGGTTGCCTGGATCTCCTGCAATGGTCCGCAGAAAATCTTCTCCTGTTTACCTCCAGAATGCTCTCACAAACTTCAAAATAATGAAAACGATGCATGTGAAAGCTCAAAGAATCTCATATAAATTTGAGAGACACGATTTTCTGAAAATGATTAAAGAGCAAGTACTCCATTCTCCACGATTTTTTATCATTCATATGAACCCATATGGTAGGAATTGCTGCTTTTTTATACTTTTTACCGCTTTTGATGAAAGTACTTTGAGGAATGACTTGATTAATGAAATGTGGGGAATGAGCGCTGGAGCGAAGGAACACTTATAGGGTTTTAGTGAGTTTTAGATAGTGTTCCTCATGGAGGGTCGCAGAGGAGGGAGAGTGACTCCCTCCTACAAGGAGGTTGTTGCTAGTAGAGGTAAGAAACCTATAGATAATGCTAGAGGTACTTTGGTGGAAGGGAAAAGAAATATGGAAGAGGAGAGAGTAGGAGCCAATACTACGGAAATCAATGACACAAAGGACAAGGAGGCAGAAGACAAAAAATAGGGAACTAAAGACAAGAAACAAAAGGGACCCTGCAAACCCAAAGTTGAGATCACTCCCAGAGTTATTTTAAACGACCCTACTCTGCAGGTGCACAGGGATCACATGCGGACGTATGCTATTATCTGTAAGTTCATGGGACTATGGCCCACTGAAAAAGCAATGCAGACATGGCTCAAATATCACTGGAAACATAAAGGGAGCATTGACCTTCATCTTGGGTCAAAGGGATTCCTCACTGTGGTGTTCATGAATATTGAAGACAAGGACAAAGTATTCGAAGGAGGACGCTACTTCTACAGACCCAGGTAAGAAAAGAGGTAGGAAAAATCAGAATAAACTCTTGATGGAGTGTTGCAAGCTAATGATAGATTCAGGTAAGATGAAAGATCTAGCCAGCTACTCCCTTACAAATACTTAATTATGAAGTTTACATATTAAAATATGAGAGGTCTAGGGAGTAAGAGAAAGCAAAGAATTCTTAGTAATAGGATGAAACAAGAAATGTCAGACATAATCTTTATCCAAGAAAGGAAATATTCCATTCAAAATTAAGACAAATCCATAGTAAATGGCTCAGTAGATTTGAGTTTCTAGAAGTTAAAGTAGAGGATAGATCGGGGGGAATTCTCACTCTTTGGAACCCTAAAAAAATTAGCATAATAGATGCTGAGGCTACCAGGAACTATTTATCAATCGTTATTCAACCTGTATGAGACATGTACACCTATCTGGTCACAAATGTTTATGGCCCTCGAAGAATAGATGACAAACTCAAGTTTCTAGACTCACTGGTGGATCTCAGGGACAGACATGAAGGAATGCCTTGCATCATGGGAGGGGATTTCAACATGATCAAATCTCTTCTGGAGAAAAAAGGAGGAATCAAAATTCTAAGTAAAGACACTTTAGAGTTTCAAACCTTTATAGACAATATGAACCTTGTAGATACTGAAACGAATACTAGCCTCTTTACTTGGAATAATAAAAGAGGAGGAGAGTCTCAGATAGCCTCAAAGTTAGACAAATTCATGATCTCAGAGGATTTGATGCTAACAAAAAAGGAAGTAATAGCGGAAGTTCTCCCCTTTGGAGGCTTAGATCACTCGCCGATTCAACTAGAGATCAAAGGTATGGGCATTCTCAGAAATAGACCTTTCAGATTTCAAAATATCTAGCTCTCCAGCCCAGATTTCTCTAATAATATTAAAGAAAGGTGGTCAAAATATTTACATATTCAGGGAACAAGAATGTCCCTTATTCATAAAACATAAAAGCATATCAAACTCAGACTAAAGGATTGGAACATAAATGATTTTGGCAATATTTTTGTGGAGAAAAATTAGTTGAAAACAATATGAAGGTTCTCAACCAAGCTCTGATCAAGGATGGATTTTATAAAGTGAAAAGTAACCAAGTAGA
Organism: Pinus tabuliformis; assembly: GCA_031772625.1. NCBI lineage: Eukaryota > Viridiplantae > Streptophyta > Pinopsida > Pinales > Pinaceae > Pinus > Pinus tabuliformis. The sequence goes on along the minus strand of CM062817.1, from coordinate 1,907,481,782 downwards.
TAAATATCATCAAGAATAGGATAATTTTTGTAAACAAGAGGAAATTTTTTGGAGAGAAAAGTCTAGGATTCAATGGCTGAAGGAAGGGGAGCGTAACACGAAATTATTTCACAGGTCCACCATGGCACATAGGATGCACAACAGAATATCTTCAATTAAGAAAGAAGAAGGGAATATTCTCACCTCCCATGATAATATTGAAGCTATGTTAGTTCAACACTTCCAAATCATTACTTAGGAAAATGATTCAGATAGAGAATAGTCCATCAGTGAGGTAATGAGAAACATACCAAAGATGGTATCCAAAGAGGACAATTTCAATCTAAATAGGCCAGTCAGAATAACGAAGGTAGATGATGTCCTCAAAGAAATGCAGAATGGAAAAGCACTAGATCCAGATGGTTTTAATGTGGATTTTTTTAAAGCATGCTGGAATATTGTTAACCAGGATATATTGAATGTAGTGGAGGATTCTAGGTTGAACAACACAATTTTGAAAGTGCTCAACAACTCCTTTATCTCCCTTCTCCCTAAGCAAGACATTGCTCAAACACGAGATAAGTTTAGACCCATAGCTCTATGCAATGTGGCTTACAAGATAATATCCAAAGTAGTGGCTATTAGACTTAAACCTCTGCTTCCTACCCTAGTTTCAGGGGAACAATCTAGTTATGTGGAAGCCAGACAAATTTTAGACAACATCATTCAAGCCCAAGAGGTGGTTCACTCGTTAAGTAGCAAAAGGCAGGTTGGAATGATCATGCAATTAGATATAGCCAAAGCTTATGATAAGGAAAACTAGACCTATATGAAGAGGGTACTTATTACTTTTGGTTTTGATCATAATTGGCTCAGGTGGATGATGGCCTTAGTTACTTCCTGCAGCTTCTCTATTTTGGTGAATGGCTCTCCCTCTGAGATTTTTAATCCTTCCATATGCCTCATACAGGGAGACCCACTTTCTCCATCTCTTTTCATTCTCATGATGGAAGGACTTGGTAGGTCCATCAAGCATGCTAAAGTAACGGGCAAGATTAATGGCCTTCAACTAACTGAGAATGGTTAGGCTCTAACACATCAACAACTTTAAAATGATACAATGTTACAAGGAGTCACCATAGTCGTAGAAGGTATTTCATATAAACAAATCCTGTACATCTTTGCCATGGCCACAGGTATGGAAGTTAATCTCTCCAAATCAAAAATCTTTTTCTTTAATACCAATATTTCCATTCAAAGGAATATTTCTAGAATTCTTGGATTTCAAAGGGATTCCCTTCCCTCAAAATATTTGGGAGTCGCTCTAACTGCTAAACCAATGCTCAAAATAATTTGGGAACCCTTGATTAATAAGTTGCAGGATAAATTCAGTAAATGGACCTTCAGATCTTTGAATCGTGCACGCAGGTTGGTTCTTACAAAAGCTGTTTTGCAATCCATCCCTATTTTTATGTTATCTACCCTCCCAGCTCCAAAAGGAGTACTGCAACAATTCAGAAACATACAAATAAACTTCCGTTGGGGTAAGTAGGAGATGAAGAAGAAATGGGCCTTAGTGTCTTGGGAACAAAATTTCTAACCCAAAATCCATGGAGGGCTTGGCTTGGACGATTAGGGAATATTCAGGAAGGTTTTAGGGGCCAAACTATGGTGGCGCTAGGTTTAGAATCCGGAGACTCAATGGGCAAATATCTGGAAAGAAAAATATGCAAGATCCTAGAAAACTAGTGATCTCATAAGAATGTCAAGTAATATTAAGGGCTCATACATTTGGAACAAAGCTTGGGAAAACATAAGATTAGTGCAAGAAAATAGTTTCTGGGAAATTAGAGAAGGGAATTGGTGGGCTCCATTATTACGGCAATAATGTTGCAACTCCTGGGACTCCCTTGTTTACTTATATCAACCCGATAGTTCGTAACAAACTTGGAAGCGACAGTGTTGTATGCACAAGTAATATCTCTTGCCGCAAGTGCCACTTGGTTAGATGGCACAAGTCCTGCGAGGACCTTAAGACAACTTCTATGAGCTCTTAGAAGAACCCTTTTAACTCATGGACGAAAGCTAACTCAAAGGAAGCTAATCTACCTGCGGAAAGAACTGAAATCCAAAAAGTAACGTAAACCCTAGCAAACCCTAATTCTACCAACTAGTCCTACTGCTGCAAAGGAGAGAATGCAAACTACTGGAAGGAATGCCATTACTTCTATGAAGGTAAAATACATGTGTCTAGACTACCTCTACCTGAAGAAAATATCTTTTTGTATTTTTTAATCAGTTATTAGAATTATCATGCATGTGCCTTTGACTGGATTTTTACTGTTCAGGGGTGGATCAAGGAGGAGAAATTCTTGGAAGAGGTTGGGAAGGTTCAGAGAGGGTCTAAGGAGTCCCTAACACCATTCTAGAGAGTTTCACAAAGTTTGTCTCTCAAGAAACCTCATTTGTGAGCTTCTACAGGAAGTCTGCAGGGGTTCTACATGAAGTTCAGGATTTTCTACAGGATGTTCAGAAATTTCTACAGGATGTTTAAAAATTGGATTTTGGTGGATGGGTGAGTGAGGGGAGATGCATTAATGGATATGGAGGTAGGAGCTGGGTCTGGTAGTGGCCCAGGGACTGGTGGATGGAGTGGCGAGAAGGTGTGGAGGGCTAAATTGGGTCAAAGTGGGTTGAAACAATGATTGCATAAAGAGGTAAGGTTACGTGGGCAAGAGGATAGATGTGAGACAAGGAGCCTAGCTAGGAGATGGAGCAACTGGCTCTGATGAGGTTTAGGTGGATGAGAGAGTGTTCAAGATGCCCCGCACATTGTACATTTAACCGAATCAACAATGTCTTACAAATAATCAAAGTCCTAGCTAATCTACTCTAACTGTCAATAAAATGAATGAACAACAACGTTATTGGGAAAGAAAACCATGTACACCAATCATGCAGAGAACAATTCAGAGATCTAAATGAATAATTAACCTTTGCAAATGAAAACAGTACACTAAGGATTGCATGGTCAAGCAAACTAGTGTTTTTGTTGGGGGACCACTGTTTCTTTAGTTCCAGCCCCTGATCCAATAAGGATGAGGCGAAACAGAGAGTGTTGTTGACATATTTTTTGGAGCTTCTTCCCATTATTATCCTACCAATCCATTTTAAACATCTGAAGCAATTCTATTCATAAACAGTGACCTATTTAACCAGCACACCTAAATCTACCCAATAGAAATGCGTTTCAAATGCATAAAAGGAGAACAACGATGCATAAAGGAAAGGTAATAGTACAAAAAAGGAGGCCCTAGCCTCTCAGGTTGGGCCCAACCCTGAGAGCTATGGATCCTATAGGAAACTTAGAGTTGATATAAAATCGGAGTGCTTCTCATTATCAAAAAAATAGTCATAATTCAAGAGTTATGCCACAATGGCTACAAGAGAACAAAGTAAAGCTAGTCGCACTGTAGTGCAAAATATGCAATGGTTTCCAAAAGAGTCCCTCATGAAGGCTGAGGCCTTAACATTTATACACCACGAGGGCCCTAGCTGGCCTCCTAAATCTATGGGACTTGGCTACACAATCTGTGAGTAGACAACTTCTTCCAAAATCTACTTGGCTGCCTTCTAGATCTGGTTTTGGTGGCCTTTGGAGCTCGGAGTTGGGGGTGAAGATCCCGAGGAAGGCTATTTAATGCCATAGACAACCCCCCTACGAATCCCCACCCCAAGCTTGGCTGTCTTCCAGCCCATGATTGCTTGGTTTTGCTCCAACATGTGTCAAAAAAACCTGAAATGAGCACGTGTTAGCCACCTAGGAAGAGTGACTACCCTTATTCGTACAAATGACATAAACATACTGAAAAATAATGCATAAGATATGAAAAATGAAGGATTGAACAAGGATAATTAGGCCAAATGAGTCCAACAAGTTACCACATTTGGGGCTCATCATCACCCCCTTGCTAAAAGGGTTGCTCATCCTCTGAGCAACTAGTCCAGCTCCTCGTCTTTCATTGCTTTAATCGCCACCCTCACATACGAGGCTTCTAAAGTAGTATCCTCCTCACTGTCATGGAATCTGGCCTTCCTTTCCACCTCTTCCCACTGCTTATTCTCTTCTTCTTCTGTGCTTCCTTCTAACAGTCCCAAAAGCAAAGGTGGACTTAGCTTGAGGTCGATCCAGTTGGCCTGGAGGTTCTACATAGACTTCTTGTAGGGAGGCACTCATGCCAAGGCCTCCCTCATTCTAGTAGGAGTGTGATGTTCCCTGATTTTGAGGCTGTGGGACAATGTGTTCCACCTATGGGTGCAAGCATGAACACAATTCTCCCCTAATAATTGCTCCATATCCTCGAAGTGTGCCATGGCCTGAGCCTGCCGATCCATGTACTCTAATAAAGCCTGAGAGTTCGTTGCTAGGTGCTGGTGGGCTAATATCAATGCTATGGGGTCCCTGGCTCTGCTCTAATCAGCAGTGGTTCATGTAGTTCTTGTTTCATTACATTTCTGACCTCTGCTGCTCTCTTTTCTTCGTGGTTTAACCATGAGGTCATTTCCATTAACTGCGTATCCCCTACTACTGTGTTGGGGTCCAATGAGGTTACATTTCGAAGGACCAAATTATGGAGGTAGAACTCTAATAGCTTGGCCTTGTCTTCTAATGAACTGTTGTTACATAGATCAATGAACTGTTGGGGGTTTTGGATTTGGGAGACACCCCTCTATGCCAATGTGTTAATTTGGAATTGCAGCCACTGATCTCTTAGCTATAGGCCATAGGATTTGGCCGGCTGCCTACATTGCAGAGCATCCATTGTCCAACTGGCCATGCAGGCCAGTTGTGCTTCCTTTTCTTTCATCTGCTGTTTTAGAGATTTTATCTGTATGCCTACCTGCAATTCCCTTTCTTGTAGTTGTCGGTTTAGTTCCTCAAGATCAGCTTGCACTCCTTATTTTTCTTGGGGTTCTGTTGTGGTGTCCTTGGCTACTTTCCTCTGTCCCTGTAGCTGTAGCTGTCATTTGAGCTTCTCATTTTCTTCCTGAAGAAATACCCGCTGGCAGTTTCCCACATGTTTTGCCATAGCCAATTCTCTTCTTTCCTCCTTGAGTTGTTCCTCCAAGGGACCTATATCTTCTACTCCTTTAGACTTGGCTACTCTCATCCATGTGTGGGTCCTCACTCTTTCTTCCTCTAGTGCAATGAAAAGCGGCACTGTGAATTTCTATGGAATGATTTTTCCGGCCTCCAAAACGTTATAATAAGAGCCCAAGCTGGGCTAGGGGCTAGGTTCCATAATTTGCTCTACCTCTTCTTCCTTTTGTGGTGATTTGGCTGCCTCCTCTTCCATTCTTTCTGTCTCCTTGAGCCTGGCCAATGTTTCCTGTAGAATAGCTTCAACATCCTGTAGAGAGGTTTTTGAAGCCAATCTTTCCATTCTCTCCCTCCACGTAGATGTCTTCGGGCTCCCCCGCTCATAAGTGACTGATGCTTTGGAGGGAGAGTTCTCCTTTGTCAAGGTATCGGTGTCTTCAATGGTAATTGGGTCTTTGGATGGAGGTTGGGGTCTACCGGTTTTAATTCTTACACTTCTTCTCACTTTGAAATACAGAGGAGTCTCTCTCTTTCGTTTTTCCTTTGGCTTGGGAGAGGTACCTAGGGTGGTGAGCACGGCTGCTGCCTCCCTAGGTATAATTTCGGCCAATTTTTCCTTTTGCTTTCCTTTTTCTGGACTTCCTGTAGAAAGTCTTGTAGTGGCTAGCTTCTGGCTTCCTGTAGAAATAGCCTTTTGGTTTTTTATAGAAGTAGATGGCACTGTTTTAGGCTGCTTGGCGGAGGGTGCTTTTTCCTTTAGCTTGGCTGAGGCTGCCTTAGGGGTGCCCTCGCTAGCTTGGACTTTCTTAGTCCTTTCTACCCTGATCTGTAGTGTTTTCTCCCTGGGTGTTGGTGTAATTTTACCAGCCCCTGTTTTGGCATCTTGGATTTTTTCTTGTGTTCCCTTTTGTTCTTTCTTTGGTGTTTTGCCCGAGGTTTCTTGTCCTTCAACTTTCTTCTCTGCCTGAGTGTGCTCCTTCTCCTCGCTGCTGGAGGAAGTGAGCTCCTCGGCCAAAATTCGGATGTCATCACCCTTAGACAGATTCCAAAAAGTTTCCCAGGAGAGAGGGACGGTGTTAGTGTGGAGTGCATCTTCCACGAGGAACTTGATAAGCCCATGATGGGCTAGCTCGTCTGGCGTCCCCTCTCTCAATTTGGTGGCACACTCAATCATGAACTGTAGGAGGAAGTAAGGAACGCTTAACTTCTGCTCTGAGGGTAGGTCCATTTGGTACCTAAGTTATGTGAGCAATCGGAAATGAGATCCATACACGATGCTAAATCGCCCCTCACACGTAATATACTTCATAATTTGGAGGTTGACTTCACTCTAGAACGACTATAGGCTAGTTCTTCGAAATCCATTCTTGTCCTCTGAAAATTGTTCCTCTGACAAGAAGAACTCATTTTTAGCTTTCTGACCTAATGTCCTCTCTTCCTTATCCCAGGGTACCCCCATCGGTAGATCAGTTACTCTGCTAATGAACTGTGGGGTGAGCCTGAGGGTCAATCCTCTAAAGCTGACAACGGCCAATGTCTTTGACTTCGGTTTCAAGGACCTTAGGAATTCTTCTATAATTTTGTCATTGTGACCTTGAAGCTTGTCACAGAATGACATCCAGTGTGCATGGGAAAACAAGTCCACCACCTGAAGGGTTTCTCGTAATTTATTAGAGACCGAAGGCTCTTTTCGAATGAACCCTCCCAGCATGGTAAAAAACTTTATTTTGTTGTTCTGAACTTGCTTGCTCGTGTACAGAAGGAGAGCTTCAAGGTTTTTCTACACAGAGTGCAAAGCTATGCCTCTGTTATGCACACAGTCATATAAAATTCACAACTTCCCACCAGTGAGCCTTGACAGTGGCTCAATTTGAATTCAACACCCTGGAGAAAATCTCGCATGCAGACTACGACGACAATTTCATGCAGCAATAAGAAAACGGCTTTTGAATTCATAAACAAACTTGATTCACACTCTCAACACGTCGAATTCACCACCTTTTCAATTATGTGCATGGGAAAGTTATGTTCAGGCCTACCTCACTTAGAATTGCCACCCTCGACGTGAACAATCCAAGCTTCCACGCAATGCCGGGCCTCCTGTAGCATAGCTTCCTATAGAAATCGTGTACGACTTCTGGAGAACGTTACAGTGGTTCTGGATGTTCTGAGCAGCAAGAGGACGTTGGAACAGGCCGAGAACTTGGGCTAACAACCTTCAGAGGATTGAGGATGTGTACTCGGTTGCCAAACGGTTGTGAGTAAATGACTGCACTGTATCATAAGTGATTTAGCCGGCCGATTTTGAATTGCTGCGGAATTCATGGCACGGGGGTGAGTTGTCCCAGTCGATCAGTTGGCCGACATCACAACCATCATTCCGTAGCATGTGCCTAACCGCTGAATCCTTCCCTCTGCATTCACCGTCAGCATTCATGTTATACTGCCGCTTCTCTCCGACTCGACGCTTCCCATGTGTCAATTGCCCATCGTTTCAACATAACCAAGGCTATTCGGATCTGATGAGGCCGTCGAACTGGTTGTGGTGGCCAGTTGAATGGCTACCCAACTTGTTCAATCCATTCATTCTCACAGTCGTGCACATTTAGAGTATAGCTTATGTAATTTTGCGAAATAAGGTTAGGCACTTACCTGTGCGGCCGTGGAGATGGGGTTTTTCAGGCTTTAGGACGAGGAATGATGGATCTGCTTGCTGCTACTTCGTGTACGGGTGCTGGAGCTACTCTTCATTGGCTGCTGCTGGCTACGAGGTCTTAAGACCTGATTTCCTGGTGGTGTAGGCTGCATTCACTGGTTTCATGAGCTGTTGGTGTCTCCATGGTACGTGCTCCAGGCAGATTAGCTACTACAGGATTCCTGTAGGACATCTTGCAGTCATTTCTCCTCTTGGGGTTCATGTCAAAATAATTGAGTCGTGTTCACAGGTTCAGGGTCATGAGATTGCCTTTACATGTAAGGTGTGCGAGCCTCTGCATGCTTTATTTCCTCCTAAAAAAAATAATATTTTTTTCTCGGACAAAACAAAGTTTTGGGATTACTGTGCAGGTATATTCGGCCATATAGTAGCAATGGTGGTGAAAGGAGGTGAAGGATGGAAGAGAAGAGTGGTTGCATGCCTCCTCAACGGGCTTCAAGCTTCAAATACTTCTTCATAAGCGGTCTTGGCCTGCCCAAAGGGTCTACAAGATGTTTCCTGTAGAAATACAGAACTTCCTGTAGAAAGTCCTGTAGGCTTGGGTGGCTTTTTAAAGTTCTATAGCATGTGTGAAAGGTCAGTTTCATTTTATTTTTTGGTTCCACTTCCTTAATTGTACTTGGGGATTTGAATCACACCATAGTAGAATATCATCACATATTTATCCTAGTGGACTAGTTAGATTAGAGGAATGTGGGAGGAGGGTGATACAAAGTGGCATTAGATCATGCTTCACCCCTTATACTAGATGGGCGGTGCGTTGGTCATGTATTTATGTCGGTTGCATATATTGTTTCTCTATGCTTGTGGTCTATGTCAATGTTGTGTATGCATGGCATTGGTCATGGTTACAATTGTGTCACCATGTGAAGGTTGATGGTGTTGATGTTGGATGTGTTTATCATGAGTATATGTCATTTATGAATTGGTTATGCATGTCAATGTTTCTATGTAATGGGCATGAATGTGTGTCGTACATATGTTGAATATGCACACATTAACATGGTGATAGTTGTCATGCATGAGGTCATCGTATGTTTTCGGTATGGTCATGCATTGGTAACTGTGGAAATGATGTTTATGTATTGTTATGATTATGTTTATACGTGAATGATGCTAATATGTTTTCTCTTGCAGACAATTTATCCTCAGCAGGACTACAATGAGGTATCTTGATTATATTATGTTCTAGTTTAGCTAATATGGTATAATTAGAGGAAGAATATAAAACATGACTAGGAAGATCGTATACTACAGTTCATGAGACTTTCCCTATGGATAAGATGAGCAATGTGGTGTTTGGAACTCATTTTACATAGTAGACACATTGAGGAGATTGAAGGCATAAATAATAAGTTGCAAAGCAAATAATGCTAGAATCGAGCATTCATAGAATAAGCAAGCATAACTCAATACATTAATCCTTCATATATTGTCAGAATTTCAAAGACAGGGGCCACTTCAAATCAGACATGAGTAGGAGGATAGGAATAATGGGGCATATGGAAGTATTTCTCATAGTCATCACAGGTTAGATAGAGATGACAAGATCAGAGGTGTAATGTCCTTATATACTCTGGATAGAAGAGGTGATGGATGCAAGTTCTATTCTTGTTCTAGTTCTGGGAAGCACTATGATCATCATTGTTATCATCCTTACAGAAGGAGTGATAGGAGATATTTTCTCGATGAGCTTAAGAAAGCTAAGCCACCTGCCTTTGATGCAGATTTGAGGAATCTAGAAGATGCAAAACCATGGTTACTCGGGATGAATAAGGTCTTTGAGATGCATGATTACATAGAGAACATGAAGGGTAGAATAGATATCTTTACCCTTAAAGGGAAAGCATATATCTTGCGGGAAGATGTGAATGAGGTTAGATATATCTGGACAAAGGAGTTGAGTTGGCATTAATTCAAGAGACTTTGCAGGTAGAAGTAATTGTTAGAGAGTTACTACGATAACAACTAAGGAATTCTATGAGATAAATATGGGATTCATGATAGATGACGAGTACATGACTAAGTTCTTGGAGTTATTGAGGTATTTAATGTATCTTAAGGATGATAAGGAAAATGTTTAGATATTTTTTAGTGGATTTCCTTTAGCATTTAGAGATTGTATTATCCATGATGAGCCTCAGTGACTTTAGTAAGTCATTTTAAGTTCAAGCATTGTTATGAACAATAAGAGCGTAAGACATAATCTCAACAAGGATGGAAAGGAAAAGACAAATGTAAAGGTAAATGGAAGCTGAAGAGAAGAAGGCCTCAAGATGCATATGAGAAAGAAAATGTTGCACGTGATAAGAAGTTCAACGTGTTTAGACGGAGACATGGATTAGAGATTGGAGCGCAACAAAATAAGGGTGATGGTACAAGATGGCTAGAGTTTTGGACATGCGGTAAGGAGAATCTCGAAAGATATTTTTTGTAGAATGAGGGTGGTTGGAATTATATTTACAATGAATAGGAAGCATCGGTAATTGGGCATGTTGGACAAAGAATTCCATGGATTTATGCAGTGTTGGATAATAAGTAGGGAGATCACCAATTAGATGTTATCGAGATGGAACGTACGATTTGTGATCAAGTTGCTTCCATTTTGATTGAACCTATATCTAATTATAGTTATGTTAGTCATGCCTTGGTGGATAAGTGTGGTTTTAATAAATAAGTGCATGTAGAATCATAGTTAGTGAAGTTGGCTATAGGTATAGATAAGACAATGTATCATTGGGTAAGAGCTTGTTCATTCTAGTTGAATGTTATGCCTAGGTCAGAACATTTGAATGTATTGTCGTTGGGATCATATAGTATGATTTTGGATATGAACTAGTACTATTTTCCTAGGAGGAAAGTGGATTGTTACGACAAAACCATTGAATGTTTGGATGACAATGGAGAATAAACAATATTGCAGAGTAAGAAGACATAAACATCAATTAGAATGTTGATAGTGATGAAGGTAAAGCGTAGTCATAGAAAAGTGTGTGTGTTATTTGCAGTGCATATTTCTAGCGATAAATGTAAGGATGTTGAGGAAGTAGAGGTACTGAACAAGTACTCAATCTTGCAACAATTGCAGGATGTATTTCCCGCAAATATTTCATAGTATCCTCCAAATGAAGAAGTGGAATTTTCCATTGAGTCCATACCCGGGGTAGCACCAGAATTGAAGGAACCATACAGGATGACCATTCTATGAATGAGGAAGAAGATGTCGAGACATTTATAAGAAATTTTGAGCTTACTCAGAGAGTATTAGTTTTATGCCAAGTTAAGAAAATGCAGTTTCTTTCAAACAAACATACATTACATCGAACATGTTGTCTCCAAGGGAGCCATAACAATGGATCCTCAGAAAATAAGACCTATCATGGAGTTGGAAGATCCTAGAAATGTTTATGAGGTAATTTTGTTCGTGGGGTTAGCGAGTTATTATAGGAGGTTCATAAGGAACTTATATTGCATTGCATATCCTATTATATCACTATAGAGGCAACGTAAGAAATTTGAATGGACACACGAATGACCAGACAATTTCAAATAGTGAAGAAGTTGTTGATGAAGGCTCAAGTGTTAAATATTGCAGATCTAGACAAAAGTTTTGTGGTATCTACAAATTCTTACAAGAGAGGACATGGTGGATCTCTTATGCAAAATGGATATGTGGGAGGATATGAGTCATGGAAACCTAATGAGCATGAATAGAATTATTCGACACATGATCTTGAGTTAGCAACAATCATCCATGCATTGGACATGTGGAGGCATTATCTTCTTTGCATGATGTTCATATTGATGAGCGATCACACTGGATTGAGGTATCTATTTGACAAATCGAATCTGAATGCCAAATAAGCTAGATGTTTTGCCACGAGTAGTGAGTTGAATAGGGTTGCAAATGCTCTTATGAGGAGAGTACATGTGAATCACATAGTGACTATGAGCTCTTGTTCGATAGATCTACATGATTGGATCTTATAAGTAAGACAAAAAAATGATAGGTACGTGGAGCTTACGCACAAGTTATATGAGGGTACAAGTGATCGGGATGTGGACTATTGTCTTACAACATATGGTTTGGTTAGATTTAGGGACATGATCTATCTGTCGAATGGCATTGAGATGTGGAAGACTATATTATGAGATTTTCATGTGAAGCCATCTTTTGATAACACAATCTACTATGAGACATTGACAGTACTGAAGAAGTTTTATCATTGGCCGAATTTGAAGAAGGAAGTGGTAGAGCTTGTGGCTAGATGCTTATAATTTCAATAGGTCGAAGCATAATGCAAGCATCTAGGTCAACTACTAAAACCAATTCTAATTCTAGAGTATAAAAGGGAGGTCATTTTCATGGATTTCATCACATTTTTACTGAGGACATATAGAAAACATGATGTTGGAAATAATACTGAGAGGAAGGTGGGGGGGTGAATCAGTATTATTAGATCAGATAAAACTTTTTCAATTTCATACTCAGATTCATACACGCAGCTTCAGTTAAGGATATCAGCGTATACACACGACTTTGTTAAGGGCAACTAGCGTACATGCAGTAATCTTATGATTCAGTTAGCTTATCTTCAGTAAATGCATCAGAACATTATTACCCATATTAACAGTAAACAGGTGCAGTATAACAGAACAGATCATCACACATAAGGCACACACATGAACACCATGATATAAGGTGGAAACCCAATGTGGGTGAAAACCACCTGGTGCAATTTGTTTCTATCTTCCTTTAATAAGAAACTTCTTTTACAATGTACTGGTGCAGTCCTTTACCATCACGCAGGCTACAACTTGCAGAGGGCTACAATCCTCTTAGCTCTTGTACTAGACGATCCATTTACTAGCACGTAGGTGCCTACCTACAGAATGCTCCAACCTTTACTCCCCTTGCTCTTGTACTGGCTGATATGTTTACCAGTACGTAGCTGCCGACCTACGATCTACGTGGGACCACGTTTCATAAATTTTCATACTGGATCCATAAGACAATCACCTTGTAGTACAACCTGCATCATTAATCACTGAAACACTGAAGCACTGAAACTCTGTCAACAACACAGTCACAAGAACACATAGCAGACACAGAACTCTGCAATAACCATCAGACCATCTGCAACTTCAAATATCAAGCTTTACAGTGTACACGCTACTTGGATGAACCCAACCTGCGTGTATACGCTCTTTTTCCAAGTTCAACCGGCGTACAGATCTAAAAATATTTCCTTATAACTTTGCAGCCGTACCAGACATCAATCATACTGTAACACTTATAGAATATTATTTGCGTCAGTATGCAGATATAGAATAAGCATAATCAACCATATAAAGATAGTTCATTTCAAACCATTTGATCTCGATTTCTCCTCCGATATTGTTCTCCATCAACCGGTGAGATCTCTCCTTAGCTCATATCAAGCAATGCATCATCAACCCATAACCTGCATACTGGATCTAATACTTCATCAGATATTCAAGACTTTCCAGGTACATTTGCCTAATGATCTTCTTCTCCTTATATAGTCTTAGGCGTTGCTCAATACCACAGGCCAAAACCACAGAAATCCAATACCATCAACTTCAAAACTAGGGATCAACACGTCCGTCGAGACACCATGGTCCAAAACCATAGGCACAACTTCCAAGAAATAACCGCCACAGACCAAAGATAAGTTTTCCACATACACGCTCTTTTACTAAAGCCAACCTGCGTGTACACGCGACTTGGTATATAGCGAACCTGCGTATACGCGACTTGGGTTATAGTGAACCTGCTTGTATACGTGACTTGGTATATAATGAACCAGCGTGTATATATTTTCTCTTCATACTTGTAGTCTGATCAACAATTCCTTGCTGCTATCCTTCTGCACTATGATTTTTCATCAGTTTGATTTGCCATCAAGGCCAACACTTGTCTCATAATGCTAACAATCTCCCCCTTTGGACTTGATGGCAAAGCTGACTTGTTACACTTAGAACTATCATCTGATTCCTTTGAGTTGTCCTCCATCAGTCACATCTGACATCTCTTCTGAAGATTCATCCAGTTATACATAAGTGAGATATTCTTCTATGAGAGGGTTTCCATCAAGTACAACACATGCATCATAATGCCAACAATCTCCCCCTTTGGACTTGATGGCAACAACACCAAATCACTCTCCCCCTTTGACATCAAGGGCAAAGGGTGGACCAAGATGTTCTCTACCTTTGCTGAACATTTCGTTGTCGATACTCCCCCTGAGTATTTGTTAAAATCTTTGAATGATCTCCCCCTTTGTATATGCCAAAGTGTACCAATCTGTCAATGCTCCCCCTGAGTACATGCCGAGTCTCTGTACTGCTGAAGTGTGTTGTTCATGCTCTTCCTGACTGTAGGCAAGATCTGCAAAAGATGTTCTTCAAGAAGAAAATGACTCTATACATCATAAAAGACCTTCCTATCACCAAAGACTCATACATACATCCATCTCTCAACTAAGTGAGGATATACAAAAATTGACTCATCCACCCAACCAAGTGGGGATACATCAAAAGATTACATATGACAACCAATCACATTGCATCAAACATCCTAGGCATAGTGGGGAAACCAAAATAGGCCGTCACATGACCTTGACACCATGAAAGAGATACCACAAAAAGAGATAGATGACATAGAGACAAAATATCAAGACTTATGACCAATAACTACTATCAACAGCACTCAAGAGATCCTTTTGTTCTCCTTTCGCCTTTGTTCCACCTGAAACCAACAACAAATGTGAAATAGAACCAAAAGCTTCTAAGATAGTGCCAACAATGCATCATTGGAAGATTATCTGCTCCCCCTGAGCCTGTGCCAAATGGTCTCTGTCAGACCCATATCAGACTCTCTGTAACCAACATCTGTCCCTGCTGATTTCCTTCAAAACTCCATATACGCGTCTGCATCCACATAAACAAGCGTATATACGCGGATAGGCCTTATGAAACTCGCGTACAACCATTTTATATCAGCAAGTTGTAAAATGTCCTGCAACAAGGTATGTCTGGACATAGATGTCAACTCCTTCTTTTTAAACATTATCCTGAAATCATTCACATTATGTGTGAAACCACCATAGCCATTATATCAATGTCAAGATATACATGATCCAAGTATCATTGCTTGGGAACATCTGCATCAATCAACATATGTAGGTATCAACCTATATAGATAAGAACTCATCACCATGTCTCCAACAAAGCAACTTTGAGCAGTTATCCATGTATCAACATTATGTATCTTGAGCTCAAGCTTATCATCAACAACAACAATCCTTATCCACAAGAGTGCCTGCATCATAACTATATGATCTTTATGCATATGACGACAGCAACATATGAGTGACTCATCATCAAGTGAGGAAGATGTGTGTTCAAGCTTTGTACTTGTCCTTGTCCGTATGAGGATCACCATGTAAGCACCATATACGCATCATCAAAGAATCAACCATAAATCTGATCTGAACATCTTCTATGTAACTTCAAGAATCATATGGGAGCTTATCATAGACAACTCACAACCACATCATAGCAAGATATATCATTTAGCCATATAAGAATCATCACCAAGGATTATTAACCATAATGCCAACAATGAATTACTAAAGGCATATGCTCCCCCTCAACCAGTGCAATATGTTAGATCTGATCATGCATATATCAGCAATAAGCATCAAAAAATCATCATCCTCAAGTTAGGATCAAAACACTTCTAGACATCATACAAGTAACAAAACATTTCCACACATCCTCAGCAGACTGTAACCAATAGAGCAAATAATAGACTGAATCATATCAGATCCTTTTTTCTGATCCTGTCCCCACTTCTTTTCCTCAGACTGACATATACGCGACTTTGCAGTGTCTAACTCGCGTATGTACGCGACTTCCATTTAAGGAACTTTCATATGAGATTTAGAACACTGAAGTTTTACACTTTCAGCTCCCCCTGAGTCTAATATGTCTGTGCTGTGCTGTGTCTGAGTACATTGTGCTGACTGTACTTCCTTCTTCCTCCATATCTTCACGTGTGATGAGGTTTTCTCCTTTTGGTGTGATGTCCATCCTTCGTTCCTGCATTCCTTTGCTATATGTCCAAGCTTGTTACATGCATAACATCTTACATGTTCCATATTCCTCCTGTAGCAATCAACAGCTTCGTAACCAAACATATTGCAAGCAAAGCAATATCCATAAAAGTACCTTCAATGTGATGATCTTTCTGCATAATGGTCTTGAACCCTTCTTCTTCTACATCTAGCTGCAACATGTCCAAGATTATGACATACATAACATTCAACATTATTCATAGGAGGAGTAAAGGATTTTCTTTGAGGAATCTCTTTTCTTGGTTGATGATGAGATTGATCTTTCATTTCTTCGTTGATCACTTTAGATTTCTCTTTAGAGTTCCTTGCCTCACCTTGTGAACTAGATTCACCTTCAACAAATTCATGGAAACCAAGACCAGTCTTTATAGTAGGAGACCTTTGACTACTAAGAATATCATCCAAGACTTTAGAACTAACTTGAAATCGTAAAAGCTTATCCTTTTCTTCTAGTTTACCTTTCAAGATATTTACCTCAACCTGAAGCTGTTCTTCATTTTCAAGAGATTGCTTTTTCAAATCTTCTTCAGCTTTCCTTCCTTCTTCCATTTGTTCCCTTAGTTTGAGAATCTCCTTTTCTTGTTCTTCATTCAGATCATGCTGCATTTGATGAACTCGGAAGGCACATTCTAGTTGAGATTTTAAGCTGGTGACTTCGTTTTCTTGTTTTGCAATAGCTTGGAGTAGATCTGTATTCTGCTTCTTTGATTCTTCAAGATCTCCTTTTAGTGAGAGGATTGTAGCTTCAAGATTTTTATAGTAGCTAGATCTATCTTTGAGTTTCTTGATGGTTGTGCTTCTTTCATTGACTTCATCTCTTAATGATGTCACTTCACCCTGCAACTTTTGACATTGATTTTCCTTGTCCTTGAGTAACTTTCTTACATTGTTTCCTTCCTCTGATTGAGCTTTTAGTTTGGTAACTTCTTCTTTGAAAGCACATTCCCTTTTGTTCAATAGATCTTGTTGATCTTTAACTTTTTCTGTAAGCCTTCTAAATACTTCCTCTATTTGATACTTTTCTTGCTCACCCATAAAAGCATGTTCAGTAGTTTCACTATCACTTCCATTACTTTCACAAGGAAATATAGCAGGAACATCAGAGGATAACACATTCATACTTGATAATGATTCTGAATCTGATTCTGAATCTAAAGGACTTCTTATACCTAATCCCCAATCGACTCTCCCACTGTCATAGATCTTCTGAGATGTCTTCTTCTTCTTATGAGCTTTCTTCTTAAGCTTATTTCCCATTGTTCCATGGATCTCCTTCAAGCAATCAAGCTCCTATCAAAGGACCTGCTCTGATACCAATTGTTGGAAATAATACTAAGAGGGGGGGGGGTGAATCAGTATTATCATATCAGATAAAACTTTTTCAATTTCATACTCATATTCATACACGCAGCTTCAGTTAAGGATATCAGCGTATACACACAACTTTGTTAAGGGAAACTAGCGTACATGCAGTAATCTTATGATTCAATTAGCTTATCTTCAGTAAATGCATCAGAACATTATTACCCATATTAACAGTAAACAGGTGCAGTATAACAGAACAAATCATCACACATAAGGCACACACATGAACACCATGATATAAGGTGGAAACCCAATGTGGGTGAAAACCACCTGCTGCAATTTGTTTCTATCTTCCTTTAATAAGAAACTTCTTTTACAATGTACTGGTGCAGTCCTTTACTAGCATGCAGGCTACAACCTGCAGAGGGCTACAATCCTCTTAGCTCTTGTACTAGCCGATCCGTTTACTAGTACGTAGGTGCCTACCTACCGAATGATCCAACCTTTACTCCCCTTGCTCTTGTATTGGCTGATATGTTTACCAGTACGTAGGTGTCGGCCTACGATCTACCCAGGACCACGTTTCATACATTTTCATACTGGATCCATAACAAAATCACCTTGTAGTACAACATGCATCATTAATCACTGAAACACTGAAACTTTGTCAACAACACAGTCACCAGAACACAGAGCAGACACAGAACTCTGCAATAACCATCAGACCCATCTGCAACTTCAAATATCAAGCTTTACAGTGTACACGCTACTTGGATGAACCCAACCTGCGTGTATACGCTCTTTTTCCAAGGTCAACGTGCGTACAGATCTAAAAATATTTCCTTATAACTTTGCAGCCGTATGAGACATCAATCATACTGTAACACTTATAGAATATTATTTGCGTCAGTATGCAGATCTAGAATAAGCACAATCAACCATATAAAGATATTTCATTTCAAACCATTTGATCCTGATCTCTCCTTAGATCTTGTTCTCCATCAACCGGTGAGATCTCTCCTTAGTTCAGATCAAGCAATGCATCATCAACCCATAACCTGCATACTGGATCTAATACTTCATCAGATATTCAAGACTTTTGAGATACATTTTCCCAATGATCTTCATCTCCTTATATAGTCTTAGGCCTTGCTCAATACCACGGGCCAAAACCATAGAAATCCAATACCATCAACTTCAAACCTAGGGATCAACATGTCCGTCGAGACACCATGGTCCAAAACCATAGGCCCAACTTCCAAGTAATAACCGCCACGGACCAAAGATAAGTTTTCCACATACACGCTCTTTTACTGAAGCCAACCTGCGTGTACACGCGACTTGGTATATAGCGAACCTGCGTATACGCGACTTGGTATATAGTGAACCTTCTTGTATACGCGACTTGGTATATAGTGAACCAACGTGTATATATTTTCTCTTCATACTTGTAGTCTGATCATCAATTCCTTGCTGCTATCCTTCTGCACTATGATTTGTCATCACTGTGATTTTCCATCAAGGCCAACACTTGTCTCATAACGCCAACACATGATTCCATCATGTATGTGGTGGATAGGTTGACTAAGTTAGTGCACATCATTCCAGTTAAGGCTACTTATTTAGCTAGTGATGTGGCATAGGTATTCATCAAAGATGTAGTTAGGTTGCATTCTTTTCTAAGGAAGATTGCGTTAGACATGGATTCTTAATTCACTTCAAAGTTTTGGAACGATTTTTTTGGTTGTTTGGGTATAGAGTTGGCCTTCAATGTAGCTTATCATCTGCAGATAGATGGATAGAGAGATGGTCAATATGATATTGGAGGACATGTTGAAGATATATTTGATGTATTAGTACAGGAGATGGGAGTACCTTCCATTGGTTGAGTTTAGTTACAACAATGGGTATCAATAGTCACTGAAGATGAGTCGATCTGAGGAACTATATGGGAGGAGTTGTAATACTCCCATTAGTTGTAGTGATCCAGTGAAAATGTTGTTGATAGTAGAAGATATGTTGGCAGAGATAGAATAGGAAATGCAGGTAATAAAAAAGAATCTAAAGGCAACACAGGACAGACAGAAATGCTATGAAAATTAGAACAAGTTTTTTAAGGATTTATAGGTTGGGGCACAAGTGTACTTACACATCACGAACAAGAATAGATCCTTGAGGATTAGATCATGTGCACAAGTGTACTTACACATCACTAACAAGAATAGGTCCTTGAGGATTAGATCATGTGACAAGTTGGCACCTCAACTCTTTGGACCTTTCAAGATTCTTTAAAGGTTTGGACCAATAGCCTATTCTTGTTCTAGTTCTGAGAAGCACTATGATTGTCATTTTTATCATCCTTACAGAAGGAGTGATAGGGGATATTTTCTGAATGAGTTTAAGAAATCTAAGCCACCTACCTTTGATGCAGATTTGACGAATCCAGAAGATGCGAAACCATGGTTACTCGGGATGAATAAGTTCTTTGAGCTGCATGATTACATAGAGAACATGAAGGCTAGAATAGATATTGCTAGCCTCAATGGGAAATCATATATCTTGCGGGAAGATGTGAATTAGGTTAGAGATATCAGGACAAAGGAGTTGATTTGACACTAATTCAAGATACTTTTTAGGTAGAAGTAATTGTTAGAGAGTTACTACGATAAAAACTAAGGAATTCTATGAGATAAATATGGGATCGATGACAGATGAGGAATTGAGGTATTTAATGCATCTTAAGGATGAGAAGGAAAAAGTTTAGATATTTTTTAGTGGATTTCCTTTAGCATTTAGAGATTGGATTATCCATGATGAGCCTCAGTGACTTTAGTAAGTCATTTTAATTTCAAGCATTTTTATGAAAAATAAAAGAATAAGGCATAATCTCAACAAGGATGGAAAAGAAAAGACAAATGTAAAGGTAAATGGAAGCTGAAGAGAAGAAGGCCTCAAGATGCATATGAGAAAGAAAATGTTGCACCTAATAAGAAGTTCAACGTGTTTAGACAGGGACATGGATCAGAGATTGGAGAGAAACAAAATTAGATTGATGGTACAAGATGGTTAGAGAGTTGGACATGTGGTAAGGAGAATCTCGAGAGATATTTTTTGTAGAATGAAGGTGGTTGGCATTATATTTACAGTGCATAGGAAGCATCGATAGTTGGGCATGTTGGACAGAGAATTCCATGGATTTATGCATTGTTGGATAATAAGTAGGGAGATCACCAATTAAATGTTATTGAGATTGAACGGAATATTTGTAATCAAATTTCTTCCATTTTGATTTAACCTATATCTAATTATAGTTATGTTAGTCATGCCTTGGTGGATAAGTGTGGTTCGAATAAATAAGTGCACGTAGAATCATAGTTAGTGAAGTTGGCTACACGTATAGATAAGAGAGTGTATCATTAGGTAAGAGCTTGATCATTCTAGTTGAATGTTATGCCTAGCTCAGAACATTCAAATGTATTATTGTTGGGATCATATAGTATGATTTTGGATATGAACTGGTTCCATTTTCGTAGGAGGAAAGTGGATTGTTACGACAAGGCATTGAATGTTTGGATGAAAATGGAGAATAAATAATATTGCAGCGTAAGAAGACAAAAACATCAATTAGAATGTTGACAGTGATGCAGGTAAAGTGTAGTCGTAGAAAAGTGTGTGTGTTATTTGCAGTGCATATTTCTAGCAATAAATGTAAGGATGTTGAGGAAGTAGAGTTATTGAACAAGTACTAGATATTGCAACAATTGTTAGGATGTATTTCCCCCAAAGATTTCATAGTTTCCTCCACACAAAGAAGTGGAATTTTCCATTGAGTTTGTTCCCGGGGCAGCACCAACATTAAAGGCACCATACATGATGACTACTCTAAGAAAGAGGAAGATCATGTCGAGAACTTAGTAGAAATGTTGAGATTACTCAGAGAGTATTAGTTTTATGCCAAGTTAAGAAAATGCAGTTTCTTTCAAACAAAGGTAGATTACATCGAACATGTTGTCTCCAAGGGAGCCCTAACAGTGGATCGTCAGAAAATAAGAGCTATCATGGAGTTGGAAGATCCTAGAAATTTTTATGAGGTAAGGCCATTCATGGGGTGAGCAAGTTATTATAGGAGGTTCATAAGGAACTTATATTGCATTTCATATCCTATTATGTCACTATAGAGGCAAGGTAAGAAATTTGAATGGGCAGAGGAATGTGCAGACAATTTCAAATAGTGAAGAAGTTGTTGACGAAGGCTCGAGTGTTAAATATTGCAGATCTAGACAAAAATTTTGTGGTATCTACAAATTATTACAAGAGTGGATCTCTAATGCAAAAAGGATAGGTAGTAGGATATGGGTCATGGAAACCTAATGAGCATGAATAGAATTATTCGACACATGATCTTGATTTAGCAGCAATCATCCACGCATTGGATATGTGGAGGCATTATCTTCTTCACATGATGTTCATATTGATGAGCGATCACAATGGATTAAGGTATCTATTTGACCAATCGAATATGAATGCCAAATAAGCTAGATTTTTGGCCACGAGTAGTGGGTTGAATAGGGTCACAGATGCTCTTAGGAGGAGAGTACAGGCGAATCACATAGTGACTATGAGCTCTTGTGCTATAGATCTACATGATTGGATCTTATAGGTAAAACAACAGGATGATAGGTACATCGAGCTTACGCACAAGTTATATGAGGGTAAAAGTGATTGGGATGTGGACTATTGTCTTACAACATATGGTTTGGTCATATTTAGGGATATGATCTATCTGTTGAATGGCGGTGAGATCCAGAAGACTATATTATGAGATTTTCATGCGAAGCCATCTTTAGATAACCCAACGTACTATAAGACGTTGACAGTAGTGAAGAAGTTTTATCATTGGCCAAATTTGAAGAAGGAAGTGGTAGATCTTGTGGGTAGATGCTTATACTTTCAATATGTCAAAGCATAATGGAAGCATATAGATCAACTACTAAAACCAATTCTGATTCTAGAGTAGAAAAGGGAGGTCATTTTCATGGATTTCATCACAGTTTTACTCAGGACATATAGACAACATGATTCCATTATGTATGTGGTGGATAGGTTGACTAAGTTAGTGCACTTCATTCTAGTTAAGGCTACTTATTCAGCTAGTGATGTGGAATAGGTATTCATCAAAGATGTAGTGAGGTTGCATTCTTTTCTAAGGAAGATTGCGTTAGACATGGATTCTTAGTTCACTTCAAAGTTTTGGAAGGATTTTTTTGTTGGTTTTGGTATAGAGTTGGCCTTCAGCATAGCTTATCATATGTAGATAGATGGATAGAGAGAGAGGGTCAATATGGTATTGGAGGACATGTTGAAGATGCATTTGATGTATTAGTATAGTAGATAGGAGTACCTTCCATTGGTTGAGTTTACTTACAAAAATGGGTGTCAACAGTCACTCAAGATGAGTCGATTTGAGGCACTATATGGGAGGAGTTGTAATACTCCCATTAGTTGTAGTGATCCAGTGAAAATGTTGTTGATAGGAGAAGACATGTTGTCAGAGATAGAATAGGAAATGCAGGTAATAAAAAATAATCTAAAGGCAACACAAGACAAGCATAAATGCTACGCACATTAGAACAAGTTCTTTAAGGATTTATAGGTTGGGGCACAAGTGTACTTACGCATCATGTACAAGAATACATCCTTGAGGATTACATCATGTGACAAGTTGGAACCTCAACTTTTTGGACCATTCGAGATTCTTTAAAGGTTTGGACCAATAGCCCATCGACTTGCACTGCCTCCAACAGTGAAATTCCACGATGTTTTCCACGTGTTATCTCATGAGAAGTATGTTAGAGATGTTGATAATCTTATTTATTGGTCTCTATTGCAGGTGGAGCTAGATGGATAATTGCAGCTGGAACCTCATTGTATATTGTAAAGAAATATGCTCATGATTTAGAATCAAGAAATCGAACACGTCAAAGTGTAGTGGAAGTAGTTTGGGCCCGATGAATCTCCGTAGGAGATGGTAGACCATGCGAAGGCTATGTAACCTTCTGTATTCACTCATTGAGTGAACGTTTTTTGTATATTTTTTGGAGTGGTGTTTTTGTTATATGTACGGTAGCATGCTTATTATGAATATTTTCTATGATAAAAGCTTTAACTTTTAATTATTTTATGTTAAAGTTAAAGTTAAAGCTTTTTCTTAGTAATTTAGTGAAATAAATTTTTTAAAAAAATTGATTTTTTTGTTATTTAAAATGCATTTTAAATTTCTAACAAATTAGACCAAAAATATGCCAAAACAATTCCAAAATAGAAAACAACTAAACTAAATAACTTAGGAGCCTTAGATTGATGTGATGAATATGGTTACTCATGTGAGCCTATATTAAATCAAATAGTAAGTTTTGTTTGAACTTTTATTTTAAATTTAAATTAATTTATATTTTAGATATTTTTTAATAATAAATATGTTGATATGAGTCTTTCGGATTAATCACATCGTTAGGATTCGGTCGACGTTTCGAACTAGCTAATGTGGTTCATCATTAGGATTTGGTTGATATAGTCCTCACGATGAACCACATTAGCTCGTTCGAAACATTGACCAAATCCTAACAATGTGATTAATCCGAATGACTAATATCAACATTATGGATCACAAAAGTCTTAGATCTAACAATAAATATGTTATTTGTTTTGAGTTTTTTTTTACTTAAATAAAATTTTAACTAAATTAAAAGCCAAAAACCAAAAGTCTTTGTTATACAATTAAAATTTATTATATATCTCTCTCTCTCTCTCTCTCTCTCTATATATATATATATATATATATATATATATATATATATATATATATATATATATATATATAACATAAAATTATATATAGCATAACTAACATAATTATTTAACCTAATGTGCTCTTCATAATCACATAAGATGGGTGATTCTCAATAACTTCTTAGGAGTAAATTTTATCTAAAACCAATAATTCTCCTTAAAATTTCCATTACTCATATTGTATAAGAGTAAGAATTTGCAACTTATAATTCCTATATTAAAAATAGATTTTATTTATTTAATTATTCAACTATATTTAACTTACACATTCTATATTTATATTTAACTATATAATGTAAAATAGCATAACTATAGCATCATATATATGTTTGTCTGTGCCTATGTTCAAGTTCAAACAATGCATCATTGACACATACATTTAATCCATGATGAAATGCTCATTTGAAGAGAATATTAGCATTTTGACTCTTTTCTAATTTGTACCATATTATTTCATTACGTATCATGTTGTACCAGAAACATTGTCTTCATGTGTTCGCAGCTAATACATATGATGTGTCAAAATCAAACATTATAAGAACTTATCTTATGGTGTATTTGGCTAACATGAAATTTTATTAGTTTTGCAAATAGTTTTATGTCAATTGTCTAAATATTTTTTCTCTATGAATAAAATGCATTATTTAGAAATGAGAAAAAATGTAAGTTAGATTTGATCACTTTTGTTGATTGTGTTTACATGGAACTCAATACTATGGTTGATAATTTATCAAAATGAGACTCTAAAAATTAGGACTTCAACCTATAGTATTTTACATGAGTTTATAAATGGTTTCCTGTCAACATTTGTTCTATGTCAAAAAATTTTTGTTCGATTAATTTATATATATTATATATATAATTTGTAGAGTCATCTATCATATGCCCCCCAATTGTAGTCTGTTAGAGTGTTGGGGGGTTCCCTATACATGGTCAGTCTCGTGAAATATCACATAGCCCAACTAGAGTGTGTCTTCCACTCATAGATCCTCCATCTAACACCACTAAGAGTGTCAAAGGTAGCATTTCCATCATTGTTAATGATCTTGTTACCGATAGTGGACCTTGTTCACCTGTTGCATGTCAGCTCTTGCATTTTAAATCCTATTTAAACTTTGTGTGTTTATATCTTGAAATTGTCTTTAATTTTTAAATCATATTCAACTCATGTGCTTGATTTTATTGCATATGCTATTATTCTTCTGGTTTCTTATATATGTTTAATTATGTTTATAATTGAGGATGTCAGGGCCGAGTAGACATATATGGCATGAGAGCTCGAGAAAATATTTGCTAGTTCACCTACTAGGCATAGTTTGTATTTGATGTGAGATAACATTAATATGTTAGATATCATATTTTGGGATTCAAGTGCGTTAAGTAAGTCATTCATCTATGACCATTTCCATGAGAGGTAGTCGTAACTCACTAATTTCTCATGATTTTGAATAGTCCACTTAGCACACATTGCATGAGGTGATGCTCATATAGGGGTGAAGAAGTGGGATTGAAACTAGTGAAAATAAATCACATAGCGTCAATCATCACTTTCGAGGCTTGCACCTGGTAACCAGGACTTACTAGGAGGTCACCCATCCAAGATCGCCTCTGGCTCGAGCACGCTTAACTGTGGATTTTTCCCCACAATCAAGTCCACTTAGCTTGCTAGCCCATTTGCAAAACCTTAGCAAGTATTATGCCTCATAATTCATTCAAGTAGATTTCCCTTCACTCTTTTGAATTAAGTATTGGGGGTTTTCATAGTGCATTATAGGTTAATCAACACATACCAAATAGAAAGCCCGCAAAGAGACACCCTATATTCCACACGTAATATTAGGGGGCTAGAGGTTAGAGGCCCACATACCTGGAAGGTAGTGAAAGATGCCACCAAGAACATTAATATTCGTGGGGAGTTGTTTGACATCCCTTTGGAATGTCATGATAGACATGCTTGTCCAATTATGTTAAAATATTTTAAGAATGCTGATGCAACCCATTTTGTTTATGACCAATTAATTGGGGCTTAGGGCTAATTCCCCTGCCATGACCAGGTCCCCATTTACTTTGCAAATCATATATATGATAAGTTCGTGCTACACATGAGGTTGGATTACACCAAAATGAGATCTAAGTTTTATGGACATATATTAGGACATAGATATAACCATGTTGGGGCTTGTAGGGATGTTGCACATGTAGAACCACCCCCAGGATTGTTGCCATGACCATCTGAGAGCCTGGTATTGTTGATAAAGATAGAGGCGCAGTTGTTGCATCTCGATGCTGAGACTAGGCATACCATTTAAGATAACATGCGAAGGACATGGGTCATGTCACATGTCGCATAGCATGGAGAGATGATCTAACCAACTCCATTTCCTCATGACCCATGAGTTCCATTACTTAATTATTCATATCTAAGCATTTAGAGCATGACCAATTTTTTTCATATGCATGTGTGTGTCATGATACCATGCATGACACTAGGAGGGTGCACAACCCATGTGTCATACATCAGGTACATAAATATAGAAATTTTGACTCTTATTTTCAAATAATACATTATTTGTATTAATAAGTCCATATGAGATGGAATTTATATTAATAAGTTCATGATGACATGCATACACAGCCCAACTACATAAATGAGGTTCTGAGGTCATTTGAGGGGGTAGTTGATGAGCCAATGCAACCTCATGTAGTGGATGCTTCCATGGTTTAGTCTCCTCCACCTCTACTTCCACCTCATAACACTCATGTGGAGGACAATTACTATGTACAATCACATGGAAGAGTAGTTGAGGTAATTGTTTTTATTCCTAAGATTTCGTCATTTTCGTTTTTTAAGTTACATGTATACATGAAAATTAATTCATACACAAATTATAATTTTTCTTTGCTAGTGTGTATACACGGTCAAATGTAGAGTGGTATCGGTGTTGTATTTATGTATACCCATGAGTGGGGTGCTAGGTATGAAGATGTTGTCCCATAAGTAGGGGAGAACCAAATCGAGATTGATGAGGCCCCCATCTCATGTGACTTCCATTTACACTCGATTGAGCAAAGGTAGGGAACTAATTAAATGAACAATTGATAATCAATTATTTAAATATCATTTATTTTGTATAAATAATGTTATAATTAATTTGAATTTGAATGTCTTACATTGCAGTACTAGATTATGGACATTCACTTTGTGGAGTAGAATAGACATAAGAGTTCTAGAAGTGATACATTCGAGAGTGGATCATAGATAGTTTGTATATTTTCAAACCCATTTCATAGGGCATATTCACATGTGATACAAACTTTGTATATTTTCATACATGGATACTTTATGGATGCATGAACATTATTTCAATTTATGGAGGCTTACTATTTTAGTTTATGGATGTTCATGTACAATGTAATATGTAAATATTTTCATATGAACAATTTATTATCATCTATTCATTATTTAGTTTATGGATGTTTATTAATCTTACTTGTGTATTTTCATTAAATTTTTGTTTAAGGATTTGATAAGTACTTAGCTAGTTTTTTTTTCTATACTATAGCTTTTATTAAGAAAGATAATAATTTTGATTTCTCACTTCATAAACTAAGAAAATAAGTACAATCTTAGACTATGATGGAAGTCACTTTGATACTAAAAATAAACTAAAATATATCATGGTGACTAAAAAACTAAAATTTAATTGAAATAAGTCTTAAATTTAATTTTAAAATATGTTATGGATTGGATTGGAAACTCTTCCCACTTGTTGCTATGGAGTGCAGCGGTACTCCTACCAGTGAAAATGAGGCAATGAATTTCCTCAGGTACTATGCTACCCAAATAAAACTCCTCACCTAAGAGACATTAGTAGGCATCGAACATTTCATGATGGTGTGCATATTGGAAAGGTCTATCTTTAGTTCTCCTCCACCTATCACATACCCTAGATACACGAAAAACTATTCAAACTAGCACTTCTTGAGATTTTCTAGCAGTTGGTTCTTCTTCAATATTTCCATCACATTAGCCAAATGTGAAATATGCTCCTCCTAGGTAGAACTATGTACCATTATATCATCTAAATAGACAATAAAAATGAATATATAAAAGGGCACAGTATATCATTCATTAATTTCATAAATGTAGCAAGTGCCTTGCATAGGCCAAATGGGGTGACTAACCACTCATGCAAATCTTACCTAGTTTTGAAGGGGGTACTCCATATATTTTCTTATTTTACTAGAACTTGAGGATATCTACACTTCAAGTTGAGATTGGTGAAGTATTTTCTTGTTGTAGATCATTCATTTATCCTGGGGAGAGGTTATCTATTCTTGAGTGTGGTTTTTAATCTATACGCATCTCACAAGTCCCATCTGTCTTTGGCACAATGTTGATGGTGACCCACATGGTGATGTACTTGGTCAAATGACACCCTATTCTACGAAGTGCTGCAACTATTTATTCACTTCGTATGATTCTATAACAAACTGGCTAAACAACATAATATTTGCTAATGGGGGGTATAGCAATAGTTGGATATCATGCTCCACTTCTCTCTTAGGTGGTAACTCTTTATCCTCTCTATAAACATCCTTGTATTCCTACAACAACTCCTCCAATTGTTGTTTTTGTTTCTTATTACACCCCTCAATGCATAACTTACCTCTTATTAACACCTTTACGGACTTTCTCTTAAAAACAATAAGACATACTTCCTGATCGAACTGATCAATTTCTTGTCTTGGTTGGCACTTACTCATGAAAATTTATACTTTTCTTTGTGGGCGTTGATGATGAACAATTTTCCATCCTTGACAACCATGTATTGGTTATATATCCCCATGAATATTTCATCATGCATGTAAATGTATGGAATCCCAAACATGACTCTGTAGACATCATGGGGAACCACATCTAAATATACTTCGTCAATAGAATCTACATTGATAGAAAATCTAATTTCGCACTATTTTGTTACCTTCAAATCCTAATAATTATTTATCCATCCCAATGTATATGGATTTAGATGATCATGAACCTCCAACCCCAACTTCTTGACCAACTTAGTTGCAATGATATTTTCCTGTGATCCTTAGTCCAACCGAGCATCAATCTTTATCTTCTTAACCTGTATCTTTATATCAGAGAGTTTGGTCATTTCTCCAGGCTAGTTCACCTCCTTCTACACCCATATACAAATGATCTTGGTCTGAGCTACTTTCAACTTGGTTGCTAGAATTTGTCGCCATGAGATTCTTCTTCTTATTATCTTTCTTCTTGTTCTTCATGATTAGCTCTAGATGCAACTTCCAACACTTCTCCTATGTATGACCATCAATATTGTAGTGGTTGCTAGGATCTTTGTGGTTTGTTGTGGCTCTTATAATTTTATATTTTAGGGTCTTTTTTTTCTTCTTTCCCTCCTTAGAAACATCATGTTTCTCTTTCTACTTTGATCCACTTGATTGTGCTCTATTGAGGCTTATGTTCTCTAGGTACTATCCATATAAACAAGCCTAGTCCAGTGATTTGGGCTTGAATAAAATCACATTCTCACACATATGGTTGTGAAAACCCAAGAGATACTTTAAATGAATTTCTACAAATTAGTCCACTCAAATAAACAAAGAATACTTTAAAAAAACACACAAAGGAAAAGGTATCTGTGGTTCTAAGAGGAAGCAAGTGAAGGACCAAAACTTATATCTAGAAATAAGTTGGAGTATCTAACTTTCCAAGACGATACCTCAACACAAGATAATGATTATGAATCCTCTAGAGTGGGGAATGAGGTAACCTCAACACAAAATCTATTTCAACAAAGGACAAGTTGAAGAAGATAGGACAATGATACTATAGGGAACATCAATCTCTATGAATAAATCCTATTAGCACTTCTAAAATATTGGAAATGAAAATATTCAGAGACTATTCTAGATCATCATTTTTAGATGTTTCAAAAAGATTGTCTCAATGAAAAGTAGTGAAAAGGTAATACTCAACATAAACCTATCTCTTTGGATACTTATCTGAATTTACAATCACAGATTTAAAGAGATTTGTAAGCTAGTAAAGGTGAAAATAAAGGCAAGCATAAATGCAATAAGGACTTGATCAAAGAAGAAATGTTGCCTAATTCAAGAAAGGTCACGCTTATGACAAAGGCATTTCCCTCCAAACCAAAAATCAATGAAGATAGTATATTGAAACCTTAGAGACCCCAACTATGTAAGGAAACAAATGCTTCATTAGGAACATATATATTGAGAAATTCCTATGATAATACTACTCCAAGATACTAGATGTTATAGTGAAACAATAACTGAAATTGCATCTGAGTGTTGGAAAGGTTGTCAATCAATTGAAATTAATACTAGTAGTGGCATAAGGGGATTGACTATGATTTGGAAGCCCCCAAAAGTAATAATTGCAAACCTATTATCTACTCCTCATACTCTTGGCCTAGTTCTATTTAATTGGAATAGTTGAGATGGGATTTGTAAAAAATAATTATGGTTGTCACTTGATTGGAAAAAAGGACAAGCATAACTACAATAAGGACTTGATCAAACAAGTAGAATAAATGGTGACTAATTCAGAAATGGTATTCTAATGTTGTAAAGGTTGTGAATCAACAACAATGGATGTCAATAGTCTCTCACAAGGGGATTGGCTATGATTTGGATGCCCCCAAAAGTAATCATTACAAGCTTATAACCTAATCATCATATTCCCGACCTACTTCTATTTAATTTTCTTAGCTGAAATGAGATTTACAATGAATGCCTATTGTCCTCACTAGAACAATCAATTAATATACTACTTCATCAACACTCTCTAGAATAACCCATGCTCTTGTGGCTTTATTCCCAAGGGTTCACAACCAAGGATCGATTGAAACACTAACTATTAACTTAAGTGATTTTGATTACAAAACACAATTAATTTTATAGAAAATAATGGCAAAAAAACCACTATAAAATTTTCATAGAATGAGGTGAAGAAACTATTGTATGACTTACTTACTGCAATGAGAATATGAGAAGAAAATTGTGTAGCAGTAAAAAACTATTGAGATGAATTTTGGTGATGATGTGCTAAAAAACTATGGAATTAGTTCATAGGTTGAACATGAGTGTCACAATTATAGATTTCCAGTCTATTTTGCTATATATATTGTAATTGCAAAGGTCAAATTGGTTTCAGTGATTCAAACTAACGAGATGAATTTTGGTGATGATGTGCTAACAAACTAGGGAATTAGTTCATAAGTTGAATATCAGCGCCTCAATTATAGATTTCCAGTCCATTGTGCTAAATATATAGTAAATGAGAAGGTGAGATTGGTTTTAGTAATTCAAATTCAAACTAATGAATGCAGGATAACGGATGTTGAATCTCACATGAGTATGAATATCATGCATAATTGGGGGGTCACACATATCAGGTATGCTACATTGCATACTTCAGTTATTCAATTAGAGTCACAAATCTATAATGTACTACTACCATGCATACTTTATTTATTTCAAATTCATCCATCGATTGGAATTAAAAATTATTTCAAAATAATTTTAATACTTTATGTGTTCCATTTTAGAAATATATAAGATATTTCAAGTCAAACTTGAAATGATTGAAATGACATTTCTATCAAACTAGAAATTTTAAGGTGGTGAATTGTATAGAAACATTGCAAGAACACTTCAGATACAGGTCAAAGTCATCATTAAGTGTTTGGGGGTGGACACCGTTCGGTAACCTATCAAAGTCTGGGATTGCTGACGTTGTTGTCCATGGTAGAACCTCGCTGACTGCCTCTTCCACCATTTCTTATTTGAATGTTATCTCTTTGGTATCCATCTTGGTTTGCACTAGAAAAGCCACCATTACCATGTCTACGAAAGGAATCTCCTCCAACTCTGTTGTTTACTAAATTATTTCATCCATTTCTTTGAATTCCATGGGAATAGCCACCACGTCCTCTTTCTCCATTATTTGTTAAACCCTCCCCAGGAGGGCGTTTCTCTGTGATAAAGACTTGACGACCACCAATTAGAATAGGGGATGCATCAATTGCACGTTGGACTGAAGCTATGTCTTCAAAATCAACAAAACCAAAACAGTATCGACTCCCTTTGCTACTCTTAACGTTAATCCGAGAAAACTTAATTGCCCCAAACCTCTTTAACTCCTACCCATGTTGGGATGTTGGGAATTTTTGATAATTCCAGAACAAAAATAACTGAACATAGAATACTGCTCTGTTTCTTAACATAGGAAAACAAAAAATATGTTTCCAGAGGACAGAGTTTCATCAACACACATAAAAAGAAACTTGTATTCATTAATACGATAGATATTACAAAATTCTTCCTCTCACAGAGGGATTTCACCAAGAACTCTTGAGATGCAGTACCAAAAAAACTTCACTGTCTCTCCTGCAAATTTAACACACCCTGTCTTTGCACTGCTGTGCAAAAAAAAAGTTCTGTCTTTGCTTGCAAATTTCTTTTACACTAGTGTGTGTAAAAAAAAATTCCTTACATTCGCATTGCTGTGCGTAAAAATTTCTTACTTCTTTTCATACGCGTGCTGCTACTGTGTATTGCCCACTTTTCATATTCAACAACAAAAAAAACATGACATAAATTTTTTGTTTGACTTGTGCTGTGTAAAAAAAGAATTACACCCATGAATTAAAAAATAAATAAATGCTTCACCTCCTATTTACCAACCACAGTACATTTATATTAATTACATTTAACATGGCGATTTTTTTTTGTTTTAACCGTAGATTACGGTTCTCTGCAATATCGCACGGAAGATCCAGGGACATGCAACAGTGAAGTACCCTCACTCTCATGAGCTATCATAACCATTGATCTTGCCCTCAATAATCAAACGACTGACGATCAATCTCGGACATTGCTTTCTTCTGAACTTTACGCATCGGGGAAGGTAGTTTTGGCAAAGACTACTCAACACGTGTCCGCCATTGAATATGCTCGCTACCCTCAGAGGAAAGCCATAAATCGGTGAAAAGTGTTGTGGGGAAGGAACTGGAGGTTTTCCAAAAGTAAACGCTGCAGTTGAAATGAGTATTTCAACACTCCCCTTTAATTTCATCTGTTGGGTTATCAGTAATACCCAGACATTTCCTCAAAAACTCAAAACTTTTCTGCCCCAATGGTTTGGTCAGAATATCAACAACCTGCTCATGGGTCCTGCAGTGTTCTAAAATAATTTCTTCATTGTTTACCAATTCCTTGATGTAATGAAACTTTGTGTCAATGTGTTTCGTTCTCTTATGAAACACAACATTCTTGGATAATGTAATAGCTCAGCTATTGTCACAAAAAATCACAGTTCCTTTTTCTTGTTCTTGGCATAAGCTCCTTAACATCCTTCTCATCCAAATTGCTTGACACGCTGCTACTATAGCTACCACATATTCTGCCTCTGCTGTAGACAATGCTACAATAGGTTGTTTTTAGAAGCCCATGAAATGGCTCCTGAACCCATGTGAAAAACATAACCGAATGTGCTTTTTCGATCATCTACACTTCCAGCCCAATCATTATCAGTGTATCCAATTAAATTTGAACATTCTAATACAATATATAAAATCCCAAACCTTTTAGTACCTTTAACATACCTCAGAATCCTTTTTGTTGCCTGCCAATGTGCTTCCTTTGGCCTCTCCATGAATCTAGAAATTAAACTAACAGCATGCATTATATCCGGCCTAGTTGCAGTCAAATACATGAGGTTGCCAACTATGCTCTTGTACAAACTAGGATCAAAATCCTTGTTGTTGTCCTCTTTGCTGAGTTTTAATTCCATCACTGTGGGAGTGATTGTTGCTTTACTCTCCTACATATTAAATCCTTCCAACAATTCATTAACATATTTTGCTTGTGAGATAAAAATCTCATTTTCATTTTTTTCTACTTCTATTCTTAAGAAGTATCTCAGCAAACACATGTCAATCGTTTCAAATTCTTCTTTCATGACTATTTTGAAATTTTCAATAAGGTAATCATCATTGCTTGTGAAAATAACATCATCAACATATAACACAACAATTAGTATTTTACCATCATTTTCTTTGATGTAGAGAGTGGGTTCTCCCTCACATTTTTCAAATCTATTTTCTAGTAGATAAGAATCTATGCTACTGCACCACACTCTTGGTGCTTGCTTCAACCCATAAAGAGCTTTCTTCAATCTGCACACTTTGTACTCTTGGCCTTTCTTTTCATAGCCTAGAGGTTGTTCAATGTAAACCTTTGCCATTAACACTCCATTTAGGAATGCTGACTTCACCTCCATTTGGTAAACTTTCCACTTGTTTTGTGCTTCTATGGACAACATTGCTCTCATAGTTTCCATTTTAGCAACCGGTGCAAAAATTTCCTCATAGTATCTCCCATACTGCTGCTTATTTCCTTTGACAACCAATCTTGCCTTGTGTCTTTCTATTTTTCCTTCAGCATTACTCTTGGTCTTGTAGACCCATTTAACTCCAATGACTTCTTTTCCTTTTGGTAGTTCAACTAAATCCCATGTCTTGTTTCTTTCTATGGCATTTATCTCCTCATCCATAGCTTCTATCCATTTCCTATCCTTAATTGCTTCTTCGAAATGAGTAGGGTCATCAACATGACATTATAAAGCAAACAAAGAGTACATACCTTCATTTGCTGCCTCTTGGTCATAAATTTCACTTAAACTTCTGAACTTCTTACCTCCTTCATTTGGTGTACAAGTGCTTGAAGAAGCACTTGAATTTCCTCCTTGTGATGTGCTTGGAGAAGCACCATCATTTCTCCTCAAGGGTGTCTCTTGTAGCCCTTTTGTTCGTGCTACTCTTTGGGAATGTATTTCAGCCATCTCCTCATCATCTTCATCATGAGACAAAGAGTTTTTAACATTCATTGTTTTCTCTATGCTTCCATCCCAAGCTTCCTCCTCAATGAACTAAACATCTCTACTCACAATAAGCTTCTTGGTGGATGGGTTATACAACCTATAAGTTTTGGATTCCTCACTATATCCAATGAAAATACATTTCTTCCCTTTGATGTCCGACATATTCTCCTTAGTTGATCTAGAATGTGTGCATAGGGCACACATCCAAAAACTTTCATATGGGTGACTCCTTGCTTTGTCCCACTCCATACTTCTTCCGACACTCTGTTCATGACTGATTTTGTAGGGAATCTATTCAAAATGTACACTGCACAGTGTACAACTTCAGCCCAATAATCATTTGACAAATTCTTTGGCTTTAACATGCTCCTCGCCATATCCATGATTGTCCTATTCTTCCTTTCGGCAACTCCATTTTGCTGCGAACTGTACCTAGTGGTAAACTTATTATGAATTCCATTTTCTCTACAAAAACATAGAAATTATTTGGAGATATACTCACCTCCTCTATCATTTCTTAGAACTTCTATATGGAGCCTGCTTCGGTGTTCTACAAGTGCTTTGAAATTGCAAAATCTTTCAAACACTTCAATTTTTCTCTTCAGGAAATAAACCCAAGTTTTTCTAGTAAAATTATCAATAAATGTTAGTATGTAGTGGCCGCCTACAAGTGATGGAGTTTGCATCGGTACACATAAATCTGAGTGGACACTCTCTAAGGATGCTTTTGCCCTTATGTTTTTCTGAGATGGAAAACTTTCTCCGTGTTGTTTCCCCAAGATACAACCTTCACAAAGGCTGTATGGTTTCTCTACCAATGGTAATACTCTTACCATTCCTTTTCTATTCAACAAGTTAAGACCTCCAAAGTTGAGATGTCCAAATCTCAAGTGCCACAACCAATTTTCATCTTTTTGTTCACTTTGGAAAGCATCTTCTGTCACTGCTGTGGAGCTGTAACAAGGGTCTTTTTCACCTCTAGTTATCTCACATTACAAGTCAATCCGGGAGCGTTTTGTTATTGTAAAGGATATCTCAATTTGAGGCTATTTGTCAGGATAATGCTTCGTAGTATAGATCTAAAGAACACAAGAGTAAATGGATGCTACGCTATGCTAAATTACTTTTGCATAAAGAAACCACACACGCAGCAACTTCGTCGGTTGAGGGTATGGAATTAGTAACCTATCCCCCTAGCAACTGATGAAGGAGTATGGATCATGATCTGGGAGCATTATAGCGTCTGCTGTATCTCACAACAGCCTTGACCCTCCTCTCATGCCACTTCAATAAATGCAAGCGAAAGGAACAGCAAGAAAACAGAATGAAACAACAACTTCAGAAATGGAACAACAATAAAAGGAACGGCAGTAAATGGAACGGCAGTAAAGAAACTAAGTCTCGCGAGGTCAACACTTCCAATCCTTGGCACACACTTACATACAAAGGGAAAGCAATCGTTTATACAAGTTTGCAGCTTAATCAAATGGAACAGCAAATTATTAAAGACAGGAAACGTCAATCATATATATATCAAATGGAACAGCAAATCATTAAAGATAGGAAACGTCAATCATATGTACACGATCTGCGATAGCCACCAACAGTCCATTACCCCCAATCACCTGTAGCTGAAATATTCTACTTATGAATTCTGTAATTGATGCAAACAACTCAGATCAACAGTATGCGAAGAATCCTGAAAGTATGGCATGAACTTGTTACAGAGATTTATAACAGGAAAGCTACAAATGAATAAATATGAAACGACATGCAATCATAATAGATTATGAGAAACAAACCACACAAAGCAGAATTGTAATGATACAATCAGCCAGTGTCCGTTGGAGCCGGGCCCGAAGCTTCCAATGGCGCACTGCCGTAAACTACTTCAGACGCAGGGAGAAATTAACACCAAAGATATTATATTAACGCATCAATGAGAGTACAAAACTAAGTTTCAGAGAGACTCAATAGTCTGAGTTCAACTGACAGTAAAATCCGTGAACAGAAAGTTAAAGATACAAAATAATTCCGACCCCTAATTTCCAATGCTACCCTCCTTTTATACAATTAACGGCGGAGTTCACCGGACGACAAAACAATTGAACGTAGCGATCCCTCAGGATCAAAGATCCTGAGTGATCCGCTAAACTGTTAACACCTTCCTTTACTCGGCCTGTATTTCCGAACTGGCAGTCCTTCATCTCGTTCCGGACTGATCTTCCTTGATTTACTCGACCTGGTCTGAACCTTATTTAGAATTGGAGGGACAGCCGTTATCTTCTCATCAAATTCTCATTTTGCGTTGCGCCTTCCTGCTTGTACCTTTCCCTGCGTAGAGAATACAACTATTAGTGATTGGATCATTTTGGACTCGTTCTCGTTGTGTTTTCCCTACTTTATAATAAAGAAAAGATTACAACTATTGCTTAAAACATCACTAAATTATTTATTAAAACATACCTTCCCAATGCTCTACACACCCCCTGACTTACTCTGTTTCATGGCCTCATGAAAGCGTTATAATTAACATGGAGAGCAGTGAGAGAATAGGCTGGAGAGGGTGCTTCATGAGGGGGTCTTGCAACCATGATAGGCAACCAGATTATCAAAGAAGTAATGCAACTGATCTGCAGGCATATCATACAAGGCCTGGTATCCCGGTGCAGGGTGCCAGATAATTGGGATACAGAACCGATATCCTAACCATGATGGTCCAGCTTGCAAAATGCACTGGCCATAAAAAGGCAATCGTTCAGCAGCCAGCTCAAAGTTCTCGTATTTGAAGGGCTCTCTGAGCTGGATGCTTGGGGTGGAAATCCGATAACGGAATTTGGCAGCCTCCAAGGCGGAATTTTTAATAACCAGGAAGTATTCTAAGCTATTTCGGATCAACTCCTCATGCATGGGTCCTAGTATTTCTATAACGCCAGGGTTTCTCATAAGGCTTTTGTGTGATTGCCATAGGCGAATTGGGTCTTGAGGCTCAGCCCTGACCCATAGATCTAGGCTGTGCTCCTGCCTCTGAAAGGCATTGTAAGCCCTGAGCCACTTTAACTGATTGACCCCGAATGAAACAAAGGCTTGCAGCTGTATATCCCCCACAAAGGGACCAGGGTTTAGATTAGTTTCCTGCTCAAGCACCATATTGTGCAAATAAAATTCGCATAATAATCGTTGGAACTTAACCCCATAATGTTTGCAACAATCAATAAAATCATTAACAGTGTTAATCTGAATGGGGGCACCTGCCCCGACAGCTTTTATTTTCAATCTTAAGTATCTTTCAAGGAGGAATAAAGCATAATTCTTCGCGGGGGCCCTGCAAGTCAAAACATCATCATACATCGAACATACAGTGTCCAATTGTTTAATAACAACATCTAGTTGACGTGTTACCTTAGCAACCTTTTCTTGTTCCTTCTGCCATCCTTCAAAAGCCTGACTCTCCGATTGACTCATGTTTCTCAGCTGTTGTTGCAGTTCTTCGTATTTTTGTCGAGGAATCCTCTGCTCAACTTCCTGTTGCAGCTCCTCATATTTCTCTTGAGGGATCCTCTGCTCAACTGCTTGTTGCAGTTCCTCGTATTTTTCTCGAGGAATCATTTGTTCCCGTAGCTCCTCGGCCTCCTGTTGGGCCTGTCTTATCTCGCGGCGCAAGGCCTTGGTTTTTGGATCCCTTTCCCATGATTCCTTGGAGGCAGGAAGTTTCGCCTGGACCTTCACATTTCGTCGCTTAATTTTCCCTGAAGGTGGTGTCTCAGTGTGAACTGCTCTATTTTCCCCTTCCTTCTTGACATGTATAAAGGGGTACGGTGGTCCCTCTGTAACTGGGATGTCGTCTTGTGGCTCAGTTTTAATTGGAACGGCAGTTGGTTCTAATGGGCTGTTTGGAATATCAGCCTGCTCCTCTATGTCAATAGGAACATCATTCTGGTGCTCTGTTCCAGATGGAACAACATTTTGTTCCTCAGTATTAATTGGAACAGCTGCAGGTTTGTTGGCAGAGTATCGACCTAATAGATGCCTATAGGTGCTCTGCCTTCCCCTCTGACAAGACCCAGCTGTATTTGTCCTTCTTTTTCTTGTTACAGTCCTCCTTATTCTCAAACTGGCTTTCAGATTTCGAATTTTCTGCCGAAGCTGGGCTATAATATTCAGCAATTTCTGCTGTTTTCTTCTCAACTTCTTAATTTCTCGTGCCTCGGCTGTGGGCACATGGGCGGCCCTCAGTTCTGCTCCTCTTTCATCGAGGGTTTCTTCTGTCATTCGGGGAACATCCTGTTCCCGACAAAAATTTTCATCCTCCACGCCATCAGCAGGTGGATTTCCTTCTGGTTTTTTGGGAACGGCTTGTTCCTGATTGGTATTCACATTTTCTTTGTCAACGACAGGGGGGTTTTCTTCCCTTGCCATTTCATCACGCAATTCTTCACGCGTCTCTTCCTCAGAGGGTCCTTCGGGAGGCTCTGCCGGACTGGAGGGTGAAGGATAACCTCTAAGGCTGGCCAAGATGGTGGCCATCCCTTCTTCCTCCACAGGGGTTTGTGGATGGCTACCCCCCAATTGTTCCATCTCCTTCTCCTGAATTGGCTGCTCAGTAGCTGCCTCTGGATAGCTGGTCTCAGCCGCAGAGTCATCATTCTTATTTCCTTCTTCAGCTTCTACTTCGTTCTCTGTTTGTCCCACATTTTCCCCAGGTATTTGTTCTGGCGCTGGAGGTTCCTCTATTATTTCAATCGGCTGGTCAATGTTTGGCTGGATTTTTTCCAGCCTACCTCTTATCTTTGCCAACCGAGCTGACTTTCTAGGCCTCTCGGGCTGTTCGGGTGTGCTGGCCACCTGTTCTTCCACCTCCACCTTTCTGCGTTTTTCAAATTGTTCTGCCGTGCCAGAGGAATACCTTCGCTTTAAGGTAGCACGTCTTTCTGCGAGCAATTCCTTACGTTTTTCTGCATGTCTAGTTGCTTTAGGGGTACATTTTTGTTTCCATAGCTTTATGTGTTTCTTCGTTTGCTCGGTTGTGCCCGAGGGTTGCTTAGGTTTTGGCGATTCTCTGGGTTTTTTAGGTGTTTCAGAGGTGCTAGCGGGGTGCTTCGCCTTTGGGGATGGTGATGCTACTTCCCCTCCAATTGTTGTAATAAGTTCTCGCCAGCTACTCTGCTGCTAAGCAAGACTGTATGTCACTATCAGGTGGATCAACCCGTGGTGGCTAACCACTGCGTCTTCATGGTGTGCCTTTTTCAGGCTCCGAGAGGTATCATGCAGCAATGAATTTAACAATGCAGGGAGATTCACAACACATTTTCCTTTTAACACAGCTAAGATCTTAAGGTGACGCGGCCTTACCACATATTTTCGTCCTTCGCAGGTGATGTAGCTCTGTACTACCTTTGCCAGTTCACTCCAAGGTTCTCCCAGTGTTGCCGGTAGCACTCCTTTTCCCTTCACTGTCAGCTTCTGCCCTTCATCTTGGAAGATTTCTACGATCTTTTGCAGTCTTTCTTTCTTTGTCGTCCATATTGGACCTAAGTCTGGTAATCCAGTTACTTCCGTGATTATTTCCTTCGTGACTGCTATCTGCTTCCCACCTACCACTGAGTGTTCTTCCTGCAAATTCTGCAGGAATTCCATGGGCACTATTTCGTTTGATTTGCGCAGGCGGCCAAAATAAGTTAACCACCCTGCCTTTTCTAAGATCTTCCGAGCGGCTTCGGAGACTACAAGCTCGCTCGGCTCGCTTCTGATAGCCTTTCCCCCCATGGTTCTGTTTCAGGGTCTAGATGGAACAGCAATGCAAAGAACGTAATCGCGGCAAAAAAAAAGAAAAGACACAGAGCATGCATGAATAATTGATCATAAATAACACTTTTTGCAAAAATAGAATTGTCATGCCGTTAACGCATATCGTACCTTCGTATCATATAATTTCCGAATGATGTGTTAACACGTGGCCGGCGGAGTAATGAAGTCACCTCCCCCCCGCGCGAAAATGATAGGCTGCCTCAGCCGTCAAATAGAAGAAGGCGGTCATCCCGTCACCGAGTCATAATGGAACAACTTATAAAGTTTTGCCATGTTTCAGATTAGACAAAGAAATACCGAGATCGATGCGACAGATAGATTGTGTTTATCATAAGCCTTCGTGGTGTGATGCAGAACATAAGGATAGGACGTCTAGCACTCATGGAAAGTCTGAGATAGTCATAGTCAATACCTTTGCCATAATTGGTAATGATAGATGTTCATGTGACGTATCCATTAAGGTGTAAGATATAATTATTACGAGGATAGAAAGAAATATTCAATAAGATCCAAATTGGTGTATATGTTATGACTCCAATACCATTAACAGAGCTCTGCTGCCGGCCGGTGTTTATAACCGTGGCAGAGTTGTTTATTTCACCCCGGAACCATAGTCCTTTGTGTAGTTTTGAAGAGCAATTCTTGTCAACATGCAGGCCATCATGCTGGCTTGGTAACCAGATAACCATGACGCCATTCACCAGAGAGGCGCGAAACGTGGGCAGGCTGGCTCGTGATGAGACCCCCTGTTCCAAGTTTTGTTTATATAATGAACCTGTTGGACCATATCCCTGGTGTGGTGGCCATGATGGGAATGCCACTTCGCTTCCAATCTTATGATCATTGTAGGCTGGTTCTTCAA
The DNA here is from genome assembly GCA_031772625.1 of Pinus tabuliformis. Classification (NCBI taxonomy): domain Eukaryota; kingdom Viridiplantae; phylum Streptophyta; class Pinopsida; order Pinales; family Pinaceae; genus Pinus; species Pinus tabuliformis. The sequence continues at coordinate 1,907,440,058 of CM062817.1, read as the reverse complement.
TGAAACCCCCTATCCTGCATTTGACAAATAATTTCTTTTGATTTCGCTTTTGCTTTTTTTCTTTTGAGATGGACTTTTGCTCTTGTATAGTTACACATAAGGGTGGTTCAGCCCTCCTTAAGAGTGGGAATGGCAGAAGAAGTCTTGTTATCCCAATAGGAAGATATAAATTTTCTTATTCTTATTTCCAAGTAATAATAAAGAAAATTGTAGGAACGTAACATGATGAAATTTTTCAACAGGGCATAGGAGGTGAGACTTATGGCTGAAAAAAAAATGATGAGTGTATGGATCCTTCCTTTGTTGCATCAATACTAGGGCTGTTATAGATAGCGATTTATGATGTGCTGATCTCGATATATCATGCCTTTTATATTTGTTGCATAAATATATAGCTGCTACTTATGGCCTCGGGAAAAGGATGGACAACGTTTTCTTCTTATAGAAAGGACGAGGGCATACTATTTCTTTCTTACAAGGGAGGGTGGGAGGTTTCTTTTGATGCAATGTCCTAAGATAACAAAAGCACTCAAATGCTGCTTGCTAAAAAAAGAACTGAAAAAAAACACACAAATGTTGCTCCTAAAAAGGAATAAAAAAAAATTCAAAAGTGATGTTCCTTTTGAAAAGGAACAGCAAAAATTCAAAAGTGTTGTTCCTTTTGAAAAGGAACAGCAAAAACTCAAAGGTGTCATTCCTTTTGAAAAAGGAACAGCAAAGATTCAAAAGTGTTGTTCCTTTTGAAAAGGAACAGCAAAACATGCAGGTGTTGTTCCTTTTGAAAAGGAACAGCAAAACACACAAGTGTTGTTCCTGTTGAAAAGGAACAGCAGAACACACGAGTGTTGTTCCTTTTGAAAAGGAACAGCAAAAAGTGATGTTCCTTTTGAAAAGGAACAACAAAAATTCAAGAGTGTTGTTCCTTTTGAAAAGGAACAACAAAACACGCAAGTGCTGTTCCTTTTGAAAAGGAACAACAAAACACACACTCGAAACATATCTACAAAATTTACAATCTTATATACAAAATGTGGTAATAAAGAATGAACTTCTTACCAATCTATATGGGAGGATGTTTTTGCTTCCTCTCCCATAATCTTGATGTTAGTATCTTGGCGTAGCTGCTGGCAAAATGATTCCCGAGCGAGCGGTTTGCAATACAGACGAACTCGGTGGTCGTTTACCTTAAATGTATATCCAGATCCATCGATTGTAATCAAAGTAAGGGTCCCATTGTCATGGACTTTTTGAATCTCGTATGGTCCCAACCATCGAGTCTAAAGCTTCCCCGGGAAATCCTGAAATCTAGAATCATATAACAGAGCCCAGTCTCCTTCGTGAAATATCTTGTTTTTGATGAGCGCATCATGCCACTTGGCTCGCTGCTGCTGGATGAGTGCTGTATTCTGTAATGCAGCGATCCTTGTTTCGTCCAACTCATTAATTTGTTGTAATCGATTTTTCTGTGCTTCACTTAAATCCAATCCGACTTCTTGGGCAGTTCGCAGGGTTTGGATCTCAAATTCTATAGGAAAAATGGGTTGCTTTCCAAACACTAAGTGATATGGTGAATAGCTGGTGGTACTTCTCCATGTGGTTCGATAAGCCCACAGTGCCTCCGGTAATCGGGCGGCCCAATCGCGGCGGTGTGAGGCAACAGTTTTTGTCAAAATTGACTCTATTATCTTATTACTGTTCTCGACTTGCCCATTTGCCTACGGATGGTATGGGGTAGTAATTTTGTGGTGGATGTGATGGCTATTGAGTGTTGCAGCTAATTTATGTCCCACAAATTGTGGTCCTCCATCTGTAACCACTTCCCTTGGAAGACCACAACGTACAAACAAATGGAACAAGAACTGTATTACCAACTCCTCTGTAGCTCTGCGTAATGCCTCCGCCTCAACCCATTTGGTAACATATTCAGTTGCCACCAAAATGTAGGTTTTTTGGTTTGATGGGGGGTTGATGGGTCCGACAAAGTCCAGAGCCCAGCGTTCGAAAGGTTCGATCACTAATTGAGGCCGCAAAGGCATTTCGTCTGTTGGGCCAGGTCGTCCTACACGCTGACAACTATCACAGGCCTGGACAAATTTTTTGGCATCTTTGAAAATTGTAGGGCAGTAATATCCCGTTTGTAATACTTTGTGTGTTGTTCTTCGTTCAGCGAAATGTCCTCCACATGGCCCGTCATGGCAGGCTTTCAAGATATCAAAGATTTTGTCTTCTCGAATACATCTTCTGATTTCCATATCTGCGCCTGTGTGAAACAGATAGCCCCCAACCCACGAAAATCGACTGATTTTTGCAACGATCTGTTTCCGTTCATTGGGAGTTAAATGTTTTGGAAGCTTAGCTACTGCAAGATAATTAGCCACATCAGCGTACCAGGGAGTCTGAACAGCAACATCAAATAAGTGTTCATCTGGGAATTGGTCCTCAACTGCTGCTGTTTCAACTGATTTTGGTATTCGTGAAAGAAAATCAGCTACAGGGTTCTCCTTCCCTGGTCGGTCTCTGATTGTAATGTCGAATTCCTGCAACAAGATCAACCACCTGGTTATTCTTCCATTTGTAACAGGCTTGTTTCCTAAATACCTAATAGCAGAATGGTCTGTATACAAAATAATGGGATAGCCTGTAATATAGTGTCTAAATTTATTAATAACATGTATCACAGCTAAAAATTCTTTTTCGGTGATAGTGTAATTTAATTCAGCTGGAGCCAAATTTTTGTTGATGTAATAGATAGCGTATGGTCTTTTCTCTTCTTCTTGGCCCAAAACTGTATCGATTGTTGTGTCTGAGGCGTCGGTTGAAATTTGGAATGGTAAGTTCCAATTAGGCCCTCTGAGAACTGGAGCTGTAGATAGCAACTTCTTTAATTCTGTGAAGGCTCGATCACATTTTTCTGTCCATAAGAAATCAACATTTCCAGTTAATGCATGTAGAGGTGCGGCAATATGTGAGTAATGTTGTATAAATCGTCTATAATACCCAGAAAAACCAAGAAAACTGCGTACCTCTGTTTGATTAGCGGGGTTTGGGATAAGCATGAGTATTTGAATTTTAGCCGGGTCTACCTGAATGCCAGCTGCTGAGATGTAATGTCCCAGAATGAGTCCTTCTGTCATCATCATGTAACATTTTTCGTGACTCAAGCAAAGCCTAGTAGCAATGCATCGCTCTAGAACTTTTTCGAGAGTGTCCAGGGCTAGATCAAAGTCATCTCCATATGGTGTGAAATCATCCATATAGACTTCCAATCCATCATTAATTAAATCTGCGAAGATGCTAAGAACAGCCCGTTGGAATGTGGCCGGAGCATTACATAATCCAAAGGGTAAGACTCGGTAGGCGAACGTTCCCCAGGGGCAAGTAAAGGTAGTCTTGTCCTGGTCTTCAGGGGCAATCTGAATCTGGTTATATCCGCTGAAGCCATCCAAGAAAGAAAAGAATTTCTTGCCTGCTAAGGTGTCCAATACCTGGTCTATGAAAGGGAGAGGGAAGTGATCTTTTTGTGTAGCTTTGTTTAATTCTCTGTAATCGACACAGATCCTCCATTTCCCGTTCTTTTTAGGTACTACCACAAGTGGGGAGACCCATTTGCTGTCAGAAATAGGATAAATAAAATTAACGTCTAATAATTTCTGCAGCTCATCTTTTACAACATCTTTTAAATGGGGATTGAGTCTTCTCTGTGGTTGGCGAACAGGCCTTTCATATTTCTCGATATAGATACGATGTGTACATAGCTGGGGATCAATCCCTTTCATATCGGGATAGTCCCAAGCAAATGCCTCCTGATACTTTCATAGGAGCTGGATGAGTTTGGTCTCTTGCTCTGGTGTCAGATTAAGGTTAATATTTAAAGTTTTGCCCGGTTCAATTTGCATTACTTTGCTGTTAGCAACAAAGGTTACAGGTATATTTGGGTCATGGTCATCTTTTAGAGGATCTTCCTCTAATTCGTTATCAAATGCCGCTTTTATCATAAAGCATTGTGTATACGATGTGGATTCTGTTTGATTAATGAATTTATTGATGGCATCATCTTCCGTTTGATCTTTAAAATCTAGCGCTTCCTGGACTGTTAATGGTGGTCTAATATTATCAGTAATATATGAGGCAGGGCGCAGATTGGTCAGTGATATATGAGGTGTGATGCTTGGCTGGGCTGGCGGGTACAAGATTAAATTTTTGATATCCGGCCCTCTGGTTATGGTCATGTTTCCCTGCCGGCATCCAATGTAGGCGTCAGCAGTAGCGAGCCATGGTCTACCTAGAATTAGCGGATGTCCATCTAGTCGGGTTTTTGGATTAATCACCAGAAAATCGGTCGGGTATTCCCAAGAGTCCACTGAAACCATGACATCATACAAGGTGCCTTCTGGTCTTATTACTGATCGGTCAGCTAGCTCTAGTAAAGTGGAAGTAGGCTCTACCGATTTGATTCCAAGCTTCTGGCAGGTTGATGTTGTCAGGATATTAATTGCAGCCCCTAGATCTACTAGAACGTTGGTCAGGGTCTGCCCACGGACTTGAACAGTGACAATTGGGTTTCCAGGATCCTCATATTTAATTGGTGTTTCTTTCCCTGATAAGAGGTCGGATAAGGTGCCGACTACCTGGACTCTAGGGTTAGGGGTTATATTTCTTTTTGATTTTCTGCTACACAGGTCTTTTATGGTTTTTGCATATATGGGGATATCCTGTATAGCCTGAAGGAATGGGATTCTTATATACAAGTTTTGGAGTTCTCCCAGAATATCAAAATCCGGATATTGCATTTGTCTCGGAATGGCCAGTCGTTCTGGGAAAGGTGGAGAAGATGTAATTACTTGTTGATGAACCTAGTCTTTACTTACATCTTCTTGTTGTGACGGTTGTTCTATCGGTAACTGGTTTTCAATATGAGCGGTTCTATGTCCCTCAGTTTCTATTATTCGCCCAGATCTCAACTGAAGATCATTGCACTCCTGCAGAGCAGATTCAATCTCGGAAGATTCTATAATTTGAAGCGATTGAACTGGTCGATTATTTGGGTTAGGGTTGGGTTGGGCTGGGAGCTGCGGTCTTAGGTTGGGCTGGGGATTTTGTTGCAAGGCTGGCAGAGTTGGTTGAGGGAGCAGAATTGATCGTGGTGTTTGATATGTCGATCTTGGCCAGTTGCTCTGCCAGGGTGAACTTTGCGAAGTGGAAGGGGTCCACTGCGGAGGATATGAATTATTTGGCCAACATGCCGCAGGATAAGGAAAGTTTGGCCAACGAGCTTGGTTCATCCAAGGGTTCGGAGTAGGAAACATTTGAGGCGACCAATTTGAAAACGGGTGCTGAGACTGATTTTGCCACATATTCTGTTGCTGAGCATTAAATTGTGGAGATTGAAAAGAAGAGGAGGGATCTTGAAACATACCAGATTGCCTAGGCTGCCATTGACGACGCTGGTTAATAAAATATGTTGATTCTAGTTCCTCTTCTGCTTCTTTGTACACCGCCTTCAAACCAGGAAGCGAGGGACAACTTTCAGTCGGATGGTCCTTGGTACAAATAGCACATATTTGAACTGTATCGAGCGGGCATTCTTTCTGGCTATGTTTCTTTCTGCACCGAGGGCAGAAAATTGCCAGATTCTGTTCCGCCTCTGCTTGCTTCTGTTTAGCCTGCACAATATAAAGCTGTGTAGTTAATGTCCCCATGATATCAGTTTTAAAATTCTCTAGTAGATTTCCAAGTTCCACTCGTGATACTCCTTCTATTGATGTTCTATTGTCTCTAGTGAAGCGATCATATTCTACTGGTTTTATCCTTGTGCTGCCTCTTGAGCTCCTGATACACAGATTAATGATGTCAGCAAAATTTTCCTGATAAATGTCTCCTTTTCCCATAATATTCAACGTTTCAATCCATTGCTCCTTCATACCTCTAATCAATGCAGTTTTCAACACGTTATCGGGCAGAGGTAACGATGCATAGGGAGATCTTTGCAAGTTATATTGGAAACGTTCTACATATTCTTCTAAAGTTTCGTTTGGTCTGGCTAACATTTGAAAGATTTCATCCTTTAGTTCTCTTGATCTACAGTAATCCTGATATTTTTTTAAGAAGGCCACTTTCATTTCTTCCCAATTGTTTATGACTCCACCACCTAAACCCATGAACCATCTCAGAGCTGCTCCCTTCAAAGTAGAGGGAAACAGCTTTAGCTTCTGGGGGTCAGTGGTGTAATCGTATCCCCTGCATAACACATCAAATTCGAATAAAAACGCATCAGGGTCTTCTGATGTGAGTCCATGAAACGTCGGGATATGTTGAAGCGGAATTGCCTTCATCGGTGCATTCACAGCAGAATCTACTATGGGATATTGCAAAGTAGAGGTTTGGGTATTTGGCTGATTCTGCGCCATGGAATCAAATATATGCCAGTAATCTTCGGGAATTTCTAAGAGAGTATTCCTTGGTTGAGGAGGGGTAATCTTAGCGGGGACTGTTTTTACAGCACTCCCTTTATCAGGGATAATGATGGCCCCTACTGTCTGAGGTGAATGAATCCCTTCAACGAGGATTTTTGCAGCGCTTCCTTTATCCGGATTGTTTAAAGGCTGGTTTGGTTCAATAGGAGATCTAGGTTCCTCGATTTCCCCTGTTTCTCCTTCTCCTTCGCAAAGGTTGCTAAAATTTCCTTCGTGCACTGGTCCAGGAGTCGAATTGTCAAGTTCTTGAAAGTCCTGCTCCTCTGTCTGACTGTGCACCTCAGCAAAGGCTTCAGATGGTGATTCTGAGGCCTGAAGGGAACTAGCAGGTTGTTTAGAGTTTACTTTCCTATAACCTACTGATGGTGGAGATTCGGCTTTCTTATAAATTTCATCCATAAAGGTCTTTCGTCCAAGGGTCGCCGACCCCTTGGCTTTTTCGATTTTGGATGGAGGCTTTTGATTCTTTTCTGGCTTTTTCTCCTTAGTCATGCACTCCAATTAAATTACTAAATCAATTCTGCTAGGAAAGCGGACGGTGGAGCAGGGCTTTTACATGCTCCGCACGCAGGTTCTTACCTTCCGTTTTTAAAATCCAGTTCTCCCCTAACAGATTCGCACACTACCCTGTTAAAAGACAAATGGCTATACCCTTTCCCCGGCAACGGCGCCAAATTGTGGAGTTGTAACAAGGGTCTTTTTCACCTCTAGTTATCTCACATTACAAGTCAATCCGGGAGCGTTTTGTTATTGTAAAGGATATCTCAATTTTAGGCTATTTGTCAGGATAATGCTTCGTAGTATAGATCTAAATAATACAAGAGTAAATGGATGCTACGCTATGCTAAATTACTTTTGCATAAATAAATCACACACGCAGCAACTTCGTCGGTCGAGGGTATGGAATTAGTAACCTATCCCCCTAGCAACTAATGAAGGAGTATGGATCATGATCTGGGAGCATTATAGCATCTGCTATATCTCACAACAACCTTGACCTTCCTCTCATGCCACTTCAATAAATGCAAGCGAAAGGAACAACAAGAAAACAAAATGGAACATCAACTTCAAAAATGGAACAGCAATAAAAGGAACGGCAGTAAATGGAACGGCAGTAAAGAAACTAATGCTCGCGAGGTCAACACTTCCAATCCTTGGCACACACTTACATACAAAGGGAAAGCAATTGTTTATACAAGTTTGCAGCTTAATCAAATGGAACAGCAAATTATTAAAGACAGGAAACGTCAATCATATATATATCAAATGGAACATCAAATCATTAAAGACAGGAAACGTCAATCATATGTACACGATCTGCGATAGCCACCAACAGTCCATTACCCCCAATCACCTGTAGCTGAAATATTCTACTTATGAATTCTGTAATTGATGCAAACAACTCAGATCAACAGTATGCGAAGAATCCTGAAAGTATGACATGAACTTGTTACAGAGATTTATAACGGGAAAGCTACAGATGAATAAATATGAAACGACATGCAATCATAACAGATTATGAGAAACAAACCACACAAAGCAGAATTGTAATGGTACAATCAGCCAGTGTCTGTTGGAGCCGGGCCCGAAGCTTCCAATGGCGCACTGTCGTAAACTGCTTCAGACGCAGGGAGAAATTAACACGAAAGATATTATATTAACGCATCAATGAGAGTACAAAACTAAGTTTCAGAGAGACTCAATAGTCTGAGTTCAACTGACAGTAAAATCCGTGAACAGAAAGTTAAAGATACAAAATAATTTCGACCCCTAATTTCCAATGCTACCCTCCTTTTATACAATTAACGGCGGAGTTCACCAGACGAAAAAACGATTGAACGTAGCGATCCCTCAGGATCAAAGATCCTGAGTGATCCGCTAAACTGTTAACACCTTCCTTTACTCGGCCTGTATTTCCGAACTGGCAGTCCTTCATCTCGTTCCGGACTGATCTTCCTTGATTTACTCGACCTGGTCTGAACCTTATTTAGAATTGGAGGGACAGCCGTTATCTTCTCATCAAATTCTCGTTTTGCGTTGCGCTTTCCTGCTTTTGCCTTTCCCTGCGTAGAGAAGACAACTATTAGTGATTGGATCATTTTGGACTCGTTCTCGTTGTGTTTTCCCTACTTTATAATAAAGAAAAGATTACAACTATTGCTTAAAACATCACTAAATTATTTATTAAAACATACCTTCCCAATGCTCTACAACTCCTGCTACTTCTTCTCCATTTTTTAAATCTGCTTTCATTCTGAGAGGGAACATCCTATTCCTTGTCATCTTCACTTCAGTAATACATTGTTTGCTGGGTGTTTTATCCATGATGGTGCATACATCATCCACAAAGAAAACATTGTACCCATTTTGAACAAGCTATCCAATACTTAAGAGATTACATTTCATTCCAGGAACATAATAAACATCTCATATGGTTTTATTTTCACCTTTCTTTGTTAAGAAATTTACTTCTTCTTTTCCTATAACAAAAACTTTATTATCAATCCCTAGTGTGACTTGTGACTGAACACTCTGATCTAACATAGAAAATAGGGCTATGTTTCCTGTCATATGGTTACTGCAACTGAAGTCTAGAAACCATACATCTTCACTCTTTTCTTTAGCCATATTACAGGCTAAAAACAAATTATTTTGGCTGATATTTTCTCTAGTGAAATTTGCATTAGTTCTATTATTCATATCATGCTTCTTCTTCCTACATTCATTTGCATAATTCCCATATTTTTTACAATAATGACATTGGACATTGGATTTATCATACCTTTGTCCTTGAGCATGATGTTGTCCACTTTTTTGGTTGCTACCTTGGCCTTGGTTCTGGTTTGGATTGTTGCCTCTTCCTTGAGCATTTGCTGGACTCTTTCTTCCAACTATGTTTTGGCTTCTACCTCTTCCTCTCTTGTTTCCTCTGCCTTGAACTCTTCCTCTTCCAAAGAACATATGGGTCTTAAAGCCATGTTCTAGAGATGAGTTTTCATTTCTACTCAATATTTTCTCATGTGTTATCAGTGATGCATGTAGTTCATCAACTCAGAAGTTTGTGAGATCCTTTGTCTCTTCTATGGTGGTGACAATGACATCAAACCTTGAGGGTAGGATCCTCAAAAATTTCTCGAAAATCCTCCTTTCTTCAAGAATCTCTCCATGAGACCTTATCTGTGTGACCAAACTAATCACATGTGTGAAGAATGAGTCAATATTATCTGACTCCTTCATGCAGAGAGTCTCAAAATCTCTCCTTAGGAACTATAGTTTTGTTTTCTTCACTTTCTCCATGCCTTGATAGGCTATCTTTAGAGTTTCTCATGCTTCTTTGGATCTCTTGGCTGCTGCTATCCTTGGAAACACACTCTCATACACTACTTGATACGAAAAGTAGAGGGCTTTAGAATCCTTATTCTTATTGCTTTTCAACAGGTCTTTCTCTATCTGAGTTAAATTATTAAACTCATTTTCATCTATTGGTTCTTCAAAACCATCCTCCACAAATTCCCATAAGTCTTGGGAAGCAAGCAAAGCTCTCATAGTCATTGCCCAATATTCATAGTTTTTTCCATTAAATTGTGGGAGTTGAGTATTACACATACCCATGCTAGTGATGGCTCCAACCATTCTTGCACTCTTAACTATGGTTCAAAATACTTGACTGTGTATTTAAAATAGTTGACTGTCCTCAACAGTAACACAAAAACTAACTTGAGAAATACCTTGGATTCTTTCTTGACTGAGTCTTCACTCCAGTGGAGAATCTGCTGCAACAAGAAATCCTTCCTTCAGCTTCTTTAACACCTTCAAAGAGCCTTGACAAGCTCTCATACCATGTTGGGAATTTCTAATAATTCCAGAACAAAAATAACTGAACATAGAATAATGCTTTGTTTCTTAACACAGGAAAACAAAAAAAATGTTTCCAAAGGACAGAGTTTCAACAACACACATAAAAAGAAACTTGTATTCATTAATAAGATATCTATTACAAAATTCTTCCTCTCACAGAGGGATTTCACCAAGAACTCTTCATCCCAAAAAAAAACTTCACTGTCTCTCCTGCAAATTTAACACACCCTGTCTTTGCACTTCTACGCCAAAAAAATCTCTCTCTGCTGAAAAATACACTGTCTTTGCTTGCAAATTTCTTTTACACTGCTGTGTGTAAAAAAAAAGTTCCTTACGTTCGCATTTCTGTGTGTAAAAATTTCTTACTTCTTTGCTGCGTATTGCCTTCTTTTCACATTCAACAACAAAAAAAGTGACTTGTGTCGTGTAAAAAAAGAATTACACCGGTGAATTAAAAATAAAAATAAATGCTTCACCTCCTATTTACCAACCAAATTACATTTACATTAATTACATTTAACATGGCGATTTTTTTTGTTTTAACTGTAGATTACGGTTCTCTACAATATCGCATGGAAGATCGGACAGGCAACAGTGAAGTACCATGACTCTCATGAGCTATCATAACTGTTGATCTTGCTCTCAATAATCCGAGGGCTGAGAGTTAATCTCGCACAACCCTTTATTCTGAACTTTACGCGTCAGGGAAGGTAGTTTTGGCAAAGACTCCTGTGTCCGCCATTGAATATGTTGGCTACCCTCAGAGGAAAACCATCAATCGGTGAAAAGTGGTGCGGGGAAGGAACTGGCAGTTTTCCAAAAGTAAACGTTGTACTTGAAATTAGTATTTCAACATGGGAAGACACGCAAGTTGTTGATAAAAATAGAGAACCCACTTTCTTCTGCAGTGATTTTAACAGTCGTAGTGACATGATTGGAACTTGGTGCAGTGGAAATGGAAGTAGCTGCTGGACGTTGAGCTGAATTTGGTGCTTTTAACAATCCTAGTGACATGATTGGAACTTGGTGCAGTGGAAATGGAAGTAGTTGATGGACGTTGAGCTGAATTTGGTACAACCCTTCCTGTCACGAGAGACGATTTCTTAACTGAAACGACTGGTGGTGCTGCATTTTGTTTAAGAATTGAAGCATAGGTATTTTGACTTGCTTGGACCTCTCCTGGAGTTTCTTGCGGAGGACGAGGCAACTCTCCATTGTGAGCTTGTTCAATTTCCGAGCCCTTTTGTCCACCTGAGTCTTCTGTGACTTCCTTCTGTTGCACGTCATTTTTATGTACCTCCTCAGCGACATTAGCTGATTCCTCCAGCGCTGTTGTTGTGGATGGATCGCTCACATTGTTTTGACCTACTTCTTTATGCTTGACAACTGAGCCTCAGACAGCATATGCTTTGGCAGCATCTTCTAAAACATTTTCCTCTTATTGTTGTGGTGCTTCACCTAAATACCTTACAACTTCATTCAATACAAAGTACCCCCTTTTCTGAGGAGCTAGGAAAAAGGATTGAGTGAATGTTCGTGTTCCACTGTTTTTAAAGGTAATTGATCCAGTAACCAAAACATGTAATCCTTTGTTATAAGACAACTGTGAATCGATTGTCTTGATTTCGACCTCTAACACACTGTAGTCTGGGGAGGTTACCAGCTGATTGATACCCCCCAAAGTAGTTACCGATATAATTTCTCCACTGGGTCCAGACGACAAACTATGCTGCAATTCTGATAAAATTTGTATAGCGATTCAGGTGATGGAACAAGAACATTGTAATAGTGGTTCCCAAAGGCAGTCCCAATCTCCTGTACATCAGGAACCTTAGGTATGGCAGCTTGTTGGATGGCCATTTCCGTGACAAGAAACTATTGGAGTTCACCGAAGAAGATTCGCTTCGAGTAACAGAAACTGTGGCCAATCAAACCCACCTCTTTGTCAAAGCTTCCTTGCGCCAATTTGCCTTTGCTACTTCTTGCCATCAACTTCATGTTGGTGTTGATATATATTAATATTTGAAAATGGTATGGCCTACAAAAAATTTCAAACTCGTTAATCGTCACGTTCGACATCAATTGGATTTGGAGGGGTTAATAATAAATCTTCTTTAAAGAATATATATGTTTTAAATAAAGTACAAAATATGTATACGTGTAACAGTGTTGGTCGTAAAAAGTTTTTAGGTTTATACATACGATTAATATTATATATTTTATACTAATTTGGTAATGAGTTAAATAATATTTTCAAAATTATTTATTTAATATATTAATAAATTTATAATTTAATGATAATTAAGTATTATTATTACTTAATTTTAATGTTTACAGTCAAGTTAAACATTAAATTGGTGTATGAGACTTTTAAGGGCTTATTTTGGCATATTGATTTGAGAGATAAGTTTCTTGAGGCATACATACTCTACCCCCTCTTGTTTTAAACCTATGACCAATTAAGAGGAAACAATACTCTTAACCATTATGCCACTATTAATAAATATTTTATTAATGTTATTAAGTTTCAAGCACATTTTAAGTTAAGCAATTTAATTATAATTTCGTAAATGAAATAAAGCAAAATTTTTCAATTTATATAATTAATGTGTTAAAGATAGCCATGATAGACTTAAATTTGAAAATCACTATAGTATAGTTATAATACATTTATAGAAGTTACGCCTTTTTTTTAAATAGTTATTATAGATAACTTGATGATCATAAGAAAAGATAACAAAAAGAAATTAATTATAATTATAATAATAACATTGTAATGAGTTTAATATGTAAAAGAATCTCTCTTGAATTAGGATGACCTTAATTCCTTTTAAATTAGTTTGTTAGTTTAATGATTTTCACTTAATTACCAAGTGTTTTCTACTCGGAAGACATGCATGCTTGCTACTACATGAGGGGTACAGTAATGTTGTTGTCATGTTTTTGGATGAGTTGATAATCATTCCAATCATCACATTGCTTCCATTTGAATGCAAATCCAACTCGATAGGGAAAGTGATCGAGATTAGATCTTTGTATTGTTTGACATCTATATCGATGCTTTCAAAATGGAAAAAGTGGAGGAATCAACTCACATGACCATTTCTATGAGCAGGACCCAATTTGGAAAATTAAGATCTAAAACCTTTCAAAACCATTTTGAGGCATAAAATAGTAGTTATTATGGGTAAATTGTTTCTGCTTTAGCAACACCTCTCTTTCGTATTATGCACATTTAGAACCTTTGAATGGTGTAGTCATTGCGTCAATCACAGTCCACATGAAAAAGTTATGCCACTTAAAAGTTGACCTTCGTGTTTTCACCACCATAATTTGAGAAGATGCCACATCATTCTGCATTATTCACGGAAAAGGGGTTGCCCGCATGATCATGATGACAAGGGCTCCAGAGGATTTTGTATTTTAATTGAGTTTAAGAGTTGAGGGAGTCTGACCTAACCACTCGTAAATTATCAGGTTGTGTTGTAACGTGCCACTAGGAGGAAAAGGTGTTCCATTTCTTTTAATGCATTTTGTTTAACAAACAAACTAAGCAGTTATGAGATATACACAGAGACATCGGTGTTGAGATTGCAACAAGATGATGGAGCTTAGTGAAAAGAATCGCCTTCACTAAGTGGGCCCGCAGGCAAATTATGGCACAAGTTCTATTTTTGATCACAGTGTGGATGATCACAGTGTGGGTGATCACAGTGTGAGTGATCATAGTGTGAGTGATCACAGTGTGGGTGACCATAGTGTGGGTGACCACAGTGTGAGTGATCAGAGTGTGGGTGATCAAATTCTGTTTTTAGACTGGCTGTCAAAAATAGAAAAGTCAAATATTATTGTCTCATAATAATATTTGGACTATAAACTTGATCTTATTCTCTTGAAGCACTTCAGTTTGAGCTACAGATGTGGCCCATGCAGCTTTCAGAAGAAAGTACGCTTTTCTTATGAGATAGTTGAGTTGTTGCATGCATGACTTCAGTTAGAACTCAGTCAGTTGAGTTTGGTGGAGTTGATTGTGGAGTTGATGGAGTTGTGTTTAGTTTGACTTGGCTAAACTAGTTGTAGTTAGTCTAATATCAAATAGACTAATGATGAGTTGTTAAACTAATTATTAACTCATAATGCAACTATAGAATACATCAGTTAACTCAGTTTCATGTCAGTGCATGTTCAGTTCAGTAGGGACAGGTGTTAGAGAATCAAATTGTTATCAGTTGTGACTATAGTTGTGCATCATATCTTGCACAATCAAGGGATTGAGTATGCCAATGAGTTTGCTCATGTATTTTCCCAGTTTGTAGCTTCTTCTCACGTCTTACACATTGTGAGTTATTCTTTGGAGGTGAAATACGAGTTTGGTAGACCATTCTCATTCATTCTTGAGCAGGTATTGAGCAGTGGAGGCAGGCAAGCAATGGAATAGATTTGGAGATCAGATGTTAGCTGTATTGTGTGTAACAAGTGGAGATGGTACTGGATTGCTTGTGATAAGCATTGTAATTTGTAATGTTGCATGGTCTCAATCATTAATATACATATAGTGTGGGGTTTTTAGCGAGATGCTTTCCCCGGGTTACATACTGTGTTAATGTGTGAATTCTCTTGATGTTTTATTGTTATTGATGCTGCTATATTGATGATCAACGTAGAGGAGCTTATAATTGTATGATCAAGATAATCTCTGTGAATATGTGTTAAATTATTCAAAATTTCTACATGGTATCAGAGCTAGATGATTTGTAGAAAAAATTTCTACATGGTATCAGAGCTAGATAAACTGTACAAAAAGTTTCTACATGGTATCGAAGCTGTTGATCATCAGATCTACTATTCATGAAGTATTTATATTCTATTTCTTCACTCAGGGTCTGTAATCGGGCTAGGTAGCCTCTGGATTCATCCTTCCTTTGGAAGGTGAGATATCCGGTGAATGCCCATACAGTCAATCTCTGTAAGAGAAATATTGTGTTCTCACGAATTCTAGATTGGAAGCAGTTGAGTTGGTTGTTGGTGGAATTCGAATCTGCAGCAGTGTTGTTGAAATGTCTTTCAACAGATTGCGAATGTTTTTCCAAAGCAAGAGCGACCTGGTGCTCAAGGATAAACTCAGTAACAATAAGTATGAGAATGGATCTTCATCAAAGGTATCTGATGAAGAGAATTGTGATTTGGCTGCCAAAGCAAAGAAAGGGAAGAACGAGAAAGCTTCTCAATCTGGTGCGAAAGGCAAGAAGCAGGACATGTCCAAGGTGAAGTGTTTTCACTATCACCAGCATGGACACTATGCCATTAATTGTCCGCAGAAGAAGAAGAACAAGCAGGCTGCTGGATCTTCAACAGGAGAGGCTCTAGCCTCACAGTTTGAGCTTGATTTTTCATTGATCGCATGCTTGGTTTCAAGTCTGATGGGATCAGTGTGGTTCTTGGACAGTGGTGCGTCTTTTCACATGACGGAAGATAGAGATTTGTTCTCTGATCTGGAGGACAAAGATCTTGGAGTGCACATCGAGATGGGTGATGATGGTAGATACAGTGCGACCAGTATCGGTACCATTTCCTTTGAGAGGGAGTCTAGTAAACCCTTTGTATTGAAGGAAGTCATGCATGTTCCAGGATTGACAAAGAATCTCATATCAGTGGCGATGTTAGAAGACAAGGGGTATGATGTTGTTTTCAGCGAGGGAAAGGCTTTCCTGTGCAGCAAGACAACTCGTGAGACCCGAAAGATAGGGGTTCGAGTGAGGAACCTTTATCAGTTGCATGTAGATGGATGCATAGAAATGGTGGGCAAGGCAGAAGGACTGGTGAGCCGGGATGATGGCGAGTTGTGGCACAGGAGATTGGGTCAACTTCACCATGGAGCCTTGAAGATACTGCAGCAGATCACTACAGGGCTTCCTAAAGGCACACTTGCGTAGTCAGATCAGTGCAAGGGGTGTACTTTGGGGAACTTTGTGAAAGCCACCTTTCACGAGAAGGATAGTCACGCCATGACGATCCTTGAGAGAATTCACACAGATGTGTGTGGACCTTTCTCAGTTGCTTCAACAGCAAAACATAAGTATTATGTGATTTTTGTTGATGATTTCTCTCATAAGTGTTGGATCTTCTTCATGCAGAAGAAGAGCGAGACATATTCAAAGT
Organism: Pinus tabuliformis; assembly: GCA_031772625.1. Lineage (NCBI taxonomy): Eukaryota > Viridiplantae > Streptophyta > Pinopsida > Pinales > Pinaceae > Pinus > Pinus tabuliformis. Next base: position 1,907,423,568 of record CM062817.1, on the reverse strand, counting down.
TCTGTGAATTCAAAGCACTGGTCGAGAAGGAGTCGGGGAAGAAGGTGAAGGCTCTTAGGAGCAATAATGGTGGTGAATACATCTCGGACGAGTTCAAGGATTTCTGCAAGGCAGAAGGGATTCGTAGAGAGCTCATATCTCCCCATAACCCACAACAGAATGGGGTAGCTGAGCGGAAGAACAGAACGATTGTGGGTGCTGCACGGGCAATGTTGCATGATCAGGGCCTACCCCTTCGCTTGTGGGCGGAAGCATGTAATATAGCAGTTTATGTGCAGAACCGTTTTCCTCATAGGATACTTGGAATGAGTACACCGTAGGAGACTTATTCTGGTAAGAAGCCTGATCTTTCTCATTTGAGGATTTTTGGTGCTAACGTTTACATGCATGTGATGAAGTATGCCGGGAAGAAGTTGGAGCCGACCGCAGAGGTTGGGATATTTGTGGGGTACACTGATACGCCCCACAACTATCATGTGTATTTGCCAGACAGTGGTAAAACTGTTGTGCAACGGGATATACAATTTGAGGAGGACAAAGCCATGAAGTGTTCGCTTGAGAGGGAGCTACACTTGCATGCAGATGAGGAGCTATTAGTTCCTAAGGATGAGCTTCAGGATGTGGATCAGCCACAGGACGAGGTTCATGGAGTGGAAGAGACCACTCATAGTGCCAACCATCAGAGGGCGAAAATGCTTGACAAAAGCTGAGCGACTCGCTCAAGATGCAGAGAAAGTTGTAGGACCACCTACAGCCCAACGCAGGCAGAGACAGTCACCTGATCGGTACACTGGATACATGGCTCTGATGAGCAAGTGTGTTGTGACTGAGCCATCCTCTTTCGAGGAAGCTGTGGAGGATCCCGCATGGGTAGACGCCATGGTGGAAGAGTATGATTCTATTGTCAGAAATAGTGCATGGGACATTGTTCCTAGACCGGAAAGGAAATCAGTGGTGGGTTCTAGATGGATCTACAAGGTCAAGCAGGCAGCTGATGAGAGTGTGGAGAAGTACAAGGCAAGATTTGTTGCCTGAGGCTTTTAACAGATAGAGGGGATTGATTATGAGGAGACCTTTGCACCTGTCGCAAGGTATTCTTCCATTCGGACGATTCTTGCTCTCTCAGCGCAGATGGGATGGCACATTCCTCATATGGATGTGAAGACTGCATTCCTCAATGGAGTCATTGAGGAGGAGGTGTACATTGAGCAGCCCGAAGGCTTTGAGGTCTTCAGCATCGAGTCGCATGTGTGCAGGCTCAAGAGAGCGATGTATGGGTTGAAGCAAGCACCATGTGCTTGGTACACACAGATAGACAACTATTTCACAGGACTTGGATTCTCCAAGAGTGAGGTGGATCCTAACTTATACTAGATTGTGGTGGAGGGTAAGTTGCTTATCATTGTATTGTATGTTGATGATTTGATTCTAACGGGTGATGAGCCATTGATACTGTCATGCAAGAAGGATCTTGCTACAGAGTTTGAGATGAACGACTTGCGCCTCCTTCACTATTTCCTAGGATTGGAAATATGGCAGCGTAGTGGTGGACAGTTTGTTTCTCAGGGCAAGTATGGTCGGGAGATACTGGAGAAGTTCAACATGCATGGCTGCAAGCCTATTGATACTCCTCTTCCTGGAGGTTGGAGGAAGGAGGATGCCACTTCGGGAGAAGAAGTGGATGCCACTGTTTACCGACAGTTGGTGGGGTCACTGATGTATTTGGTCAATACACGACCTGATATATGCTATGCAGTTAACCAGCTTTCACAAGCTATGGTTAAGCCTACCAAGCTCTTCTGGAAGGCGGGCAAGCATGTATTGCACTACTTGAGAGGCACATCGGGATATGGATATTGGTACAGACAGGAGGATGCAAATTGGGCAGGGAGCTCAACAGACAACATCAGGTACTATCATATCAGAGATTGTGTGCAGCGGAGGATCATGTTGCTTTCATACATTCCAACGGAGGATCAGGATGCTGATATTCTGACGAAGGCTCTCACCAAGAGAAAATTTGAGTACCACTGAGGTAGGATAGGGGTTGGTGATAATCCATATCTTCTTAAGATGGAGTGTTGATATTGCAACAAGATGATGGAGCTTAGTGAAAAGAGTCGCCTTCACTAAGTGGGCCTGCAAGCAAATTATGCCGCAAGTTCTATTTTTGATCACAGTGTGGATGATCACAGTGTGGGTGATCATAGTGTGAGTGATCACAATGTGAGTGATCATAGTGTGGGTGACCATAGTGTGGATGACCACAGTGTGAGTGATCACAGTGTGGGTGATCAAAGTCTATTTTTAGACTGGCTGTCAAAAATAGAAAAGTCAAATATTATTGTCTCATAATAATATTTGGACTATAAACTTGATCTTATTCTCTTGGAGCACCTCAGTTTGAGCTACAGATTTGGCCCATGCAGCTGTTAGAAGGAAGTACGCTTTTCTTATGAGTTAGTTCAGTTGTTTCACGCATGACTTCAGTTAGAACTCAATCAGTTGAGTTTGGTGGAGTTGATTGTGGAGTTGATGGAGTTGTGTTCCATTTGACTTGGTTAAACTAGTTGTAGTTAGTCTAACTGCAAATAGAATAATGATGAGTTGTTAAACTAATTATTAACTCATAATACAACTATAGAATACATCAGTTAAATCAGTTGCATGTCAGTGCATGTTCAGTTCAGGAGGGACAGGTGTTAGAGAATCATATTGCTATCAGTTGTGACTATAGTTGTGCATCAGATCTTGCACAATCAAGGGATTGAGTATGCCAATGAGTTTGCTGATGTATTTTCCCAGTTTGTAGCTTCTACTCACGTCTTACACATTGTGAGTGATTCTTTGGAGGTGAAATACGAGTTTGGTAGACCATTCTCATTCATTCTTGAGCAGGTATTGAGCAGTGGAGGCAGGCAAGCAGTGGAATAGATTTGGAGATCAGATCTTAGCTGTATTGTGTGTAACAGGTGGAGATGGTACTGGATTGCTTGTGACAAGCATTGTACTTTGTAATGTTACATGGTCTCAATCATTAATATACAGATAGTGTGGGGTTTTTAGCGAGATGCTTTCCCCGGGTTACATACTATGTTAATGTGTGAATGCTCTTGATGTTTTATTTTTATTGATGCTACTATATTGATGATCAACATAGAGGAGCTTATAATTGTATGATCAAGATAATCTCTGTGAATATGTGTTAAATTATTCAAAATTTTTACAACCGGCACATAGAGAAGTTTTTTTCAATATAGCTTCCCATGAGACACATGTCTTACTTCATTATGCTTGCAAACATTCTCTATTCAAATAAAGAGAGCACAACAACCTCACCTTCCAGTTGGGTTTTCTCTCAAAAGGGTTACCGAGGTCATATCTTGTGTCAAATAATGTATTGTGATTTCTTATTTAATTTTTCTCTATTTTCTATATAATTATAATGTGCATGCATACATAAATAAATAGTAAGTTACAAATCCACAAATGGAAAGAGAAATAAACCTCTATAGTGTAGATTTCGGATTTTTAGTATAATTTATGAAAACTGTTGTGATGAACTATCAAGTGGAATATCCATGACAATTTATGGATAAGAAAAGAGAGAGGCCACTTAAAAAAGCTATTATTGGGTGCATATTGGCAGAATCAAAATCTAGTGAAATGCAAGATTAAGAATATGAACTTTAATATAGCAAGATAGTATAATACATTTAATATATGCCAGATCATGCTTTGATCTACAAGTTTATAGGGATGTGGATTTTTGGAAAAGAATTGATCTAGTGGATCGAAAATAAATGTAAGCCTAAAGGAAAAGTAAACTTGGAGTTAGGAGACAAAGGCTTATGTACAAAAAAAATTGCTAGTATGGAGAGTAGAACATAAATTTTCTAGCAAGATCCTTACTTCTTCAATAATGTGAGGATTTTCATGAGATTATAGAAGGAGAAATACAACCCAAAGAAGGAACTTTTTTTAGTTATTTTGGTTCATCTCTAAATTATTTCTATCCTAAAGGAATAGTAGGAATAAGAAACTCTCCATGGAATAGTTAATTCCATTGCCAACTTGGTTAATTTTTTTAAGTCTACAAAAGGAGGATGATACCACATCCTATTTCAGGATATGTATCTATATTATTATATCATAGCATATATTAGCTTTAATATACATTTACTATCAAGAAAATATCTAGAGTCATCATTAAACTGTGGGCATGTTTTGATGTCAATGCTGCCATGAATCTGGCCACATGTTCAAGGATTTCCCTCTTATCTTAAAGGAATTCATGCAGATTAGTCCACTAATATAAACCAAGAACCCTTCGAAAAATCCACAATCAGGAAAGTGTACCTGTGGTCCTAAGGGGCAATTAGTTCATGAACAAAACTTTTATATATAAATAAGTTTGAGTTTCTAACCTCCCAAGAGGATATCACAACAAAACATAATGATCATGAATCCTCCAAAATGGGGAAGGAAGTAACCCAAATTCGTTGTTAATTTTAGAAAAGGACAAGTTGAAGACTCAACAAGAAAATTACTAGAACCCTTTCCAAAATAGATGGAAAAAATAATAATTGAAGAAGATAAGACACATGTCACTACAAAGAACATGGATCTATGTGAATAAATCTTATTAGAACTAGTAGAATATTCGAATTGGGAAGTATCGGTAAACTATTCTATATCATCATATTCATATCATTCACAAAGATTATCTCAAGGAAAACAAACGAAAAGTTAATACTCAACATGAATCCAAGTCTTTGAATCCTTATCTAAGCATTTACCATCACGCATTTAAAGATCCTTGTAAGCTACTAAAGATGGTAAAAGAAGGATAGCATCGCTACAACAAGGACTTGATCAGACAAGTTGGAGAAATGTCGGCTAATTAAGGATGGTCCATGTTGATGACAAAGGAGTTTCCCTATACCCAAACCAAAATTCCATGAATATAATATATTTTAACATTAGAGGCGCCAACTATATCATGGAATAAGTTCTTCTTAAGGAACATATCTATTTATATCTTCCTTTGATGATACTTCGTACGTGATACTAAATGTTTTAGTGAAAAGGTAAGTGAAATTGCATTCTAGAGATGGAAAGGTTTTAAATCACTAGCAATGGATGCCAGTAGTCACACATGGGCACTTGTTATGATTTGGAACCCTTAGAAAGAAATAATTATACACCCACTACCCATATTATCTTGCCCTCCTTCTATTTAATTGGCTTAGATGAAATTGGATATATAACCAATTTCTATGGTCCTTTCTTGACTTGGAAAAACAATAACTTTCTTCAAAATCTAAAAAGTTTTGGACCCATTCTAGTACGATCTATGGTTAATATGTGGTGATTTCATTCTATTAAAATCAATGGAGAAAAACTGAGAATGGATATTGTTATACGAAACCTATGGCTACAGACAAAAGTATCCTCCATACAACTAGTGGTCTAGTCTAGAACAACATAAAGAAAGTAATATAATGTCACCCTTAGAGAAATTGGAGAATGGAAATATGCTTACTGCGATCCATCACAAGCTTCATTCTCCTCTTAGTCTGTAAGCTTCAGTCGTAGCTCTGATCCCTATAATTTGAACCTACACAAACACTCAACACAAACAAAATATCTATGACATCTATGTACCATTATCCAATCACTCTATTCAACGGATCAACATAGCATTAAAATATATGAATGTAAACATAACATAACACATATAGGAAAACAATATACTCTTTTAATTAATATGAAAGGGAGAGAGTTTACAACCAAAAGTGGAAATTGATCTTGTAGAGATGTCCCCAAGTTGAGTTATCCTTCCTTGTCACATGCACACCTCAAGGTCATCCTAATGCATGGAAATGATAAATCTCTTATCATCAAAGAAACAATATGAGGGTATGATTAGTCTCTAAATTCCAACCCTCATGTTGTAGATAGCTATATATTTATAGGAGACTGTGGTAGTTTAGGAATTATTATCCATTTACCAATCTAGGCTTCAGATCCACTTAGAAGGGGAGGATGAGCTCAAGAGGTAAGAGGTTAAATATCCAGGATCAGATAGGATTCAAATTTCTTATCCAAGGTAAATGGTTATAACAAATCCTAGAAGCTTCTAGAAGAGAAATCTTTGGGATTCTTTTTATTTTTCTTGAATTTCTAGAATCAACGCACCCCAAACAAGGCATAACCTATTGTTGATCAGAGAAGGTGGAGAAGGGAGAAACCTGCTATTGAACATAGGTCCCTAAAGGGCTAGGGTTCGTTGGGACTTAAAAGCACTAAAATGAGGCAGTCAAACTCAGAAACTTAGGGATTTTGGACAGTCATGTTTAGAGCTATGTGTAGGTATGATGACAAGGTGTTCATGAATGTTGATTGATCTAGTTGGTAGGCCTATTTAGATGAGAAAAAATGGCCTATAACAGATTGACCCTAAAGCACAAAGTTAGAAATGATGAGTGGTGATTGAAGTGATTTAAATTGTGACAAGTTTAAATCAAGAACAACTGGTTGAATTATCATTTGTTACAATATATTTTCATCATGATATATTTGTTGAGGGAAGCATACCCATATTCAACACATAAACTAACATTACATGTATAATGATCAAGATGTCATTCTGATGATGACAAAGGGTGGATCAATGATTGGAGGACTATTCATATGATCATCGCCAACATAAATTATGACCCTATATTAATCCTGAAATTACATCCTGGATGGATGGAACTAGATCTGGGGTCTTCTATCTCATTCACTAGATCGTATAACATGTGATTCTAACGATGTGAATAAAGGAGTTGGATTCAAACATGGTAGACACCATATGATTACTGTCCAATTATGTAATTTGTTAACAAATGCGAGAGAAACCATTGTTGGTGTTAATAGCTCTCAAGGTACAATACCACAATCTGCATGGTGTGAATGAATGACTTCCATTTGAGTACCACACAATTTTTTTTTATTGAAGGCCATTGACGAAAACCTTTCACCGGGAGTGAGGAAAATTTCCATTGATGTATACAGGTGCCAAGGTAATGAAGGTAGAGTCTCCAAGTCAACTTCTTGGATAATGAGTTGATGTCGATAGGAAGAGAACCATCGCATGATGGCCTTGATGCATCCCCCATAAATGACACAAATTTGGTATCATGATTTGAGACAGAATGATTTTAATATGGAATTGGTTTAGGAACAACAAACATGAATGTAGGCTTAAACGTATCGTAGTAGATATCAATTGAATGCCTTCTCTTGAACAGATCAGTGACACTGAATGAAGCTGGAATCATTGACCCAAAACTGAAAACCGAGGCTTTGAAAAGGTATGATGCACCAAAAGACAAGCATGTTTCCCAACTGAATGGCCACGAAAATGAAGTGGAAGAGTTTCATGTTCAAGATCAACTCATTTCCATTAACACGTAGAGTAATCCATCTTCCAATTTCACCAACATTTTTGGTCAGTACCTCTTTATTTTTAAGAAGCTTGAGGAGGATAATATATGCTTCATCTGTAAGTTCATCCTTTGGATGAATCCTTCTAAGTATGTATAATGAACAATTAGAAGGAGTGGTTAGGCCTCATCATGTTTGACACTTACATCAATGTTTAATTGTTTTACGAGTCCAACGAAGTTTTAACTTGACTACTTTTCATGTTTACAAAGTTTTAAAAAGAAAACTCCAAAGGGTCCTTTTCCTAAATAGTCTCTTGTTTTCTAAAACGTAGCAAACAATAATTAGGAGGACCTATTAGCCATGTTCGACTAAGTTGTTCATTTTTGGTAAATAGTTTATCTCAATGCAGAAAAGTGTTAAGCTTATAATGAGTAGATGTATTTTCATTTACATTAATGAGTTCAAAAATACAAGTGCTTGACAATATTTTCACGTTTAGGGATTGTGAAAAGAGGTGAAAGAGAAATCCATTTGTAGTAATGAGTTGTATAAAAGGGTAAATATTGGCTCTGGTCATGATGGAACTTCTTAAAACATGTAGAGGTCAAGTGGTTGGCTAATAAGACCACTGATCGTAGCGGTTCCTTAGGAAAGGATAAGAAAAACAAAGGAAAGTGTGTGATTGTCCAAGGAGATTGTGACAATGGAAATAGAAAACCAAGGCTTGTATGGTAGAAACAGGTTGATAAAAATGGTGATCGCAAAAATAGGATGATAATGGTTCCTTTTTTTGCACAATCTTGAAACATGGGCAACTATGGTTGAAATTGTTTTCAGTTTTTGACAAGATTGAAACATGAGATAAATTATGTTTGAGAGTGGTTTCATTTTTTACACAAGTTCGAAATGGAGAAAAACTATGCTTGAAATAAGTTCACATGCCCCCAATATAATGAATAAATTCTAGGCACATTCCTCTGAAGCTTCATTTAATTCACCTAAGTAGACTATCGTTTACTAATAGGTGGATGGAACTAAGGTTCATTTACGAGATCAAGTGAGAGACTCGACTTAGAATTCACAATCTCTAATCAAAGGCTTGGATTAGAAGGAGATTTGTTTCATTTTTTAACGATCTTGAAATCGGAAAATAACTATGCTTGTGAAACACTGTCTCATTTTTCAATGAGCTTGACACAAGAAGAGGAGCTTTTCCCCAAGATATTGTTTCATTTTTAACGAGCTTGATACAAGAAAAAAAACTTTGTTCCAGAGACATAATCATGAACCTCAAAAGCCCATAGTTTCCAAGAGGTTCTAATCATATGAGAGAAAAAATCTCTGGAAGGTATCAAAGGATCCAATGGAAAGATGAGGCTCCAATTCTCCCAATACATGATGCACTACATCACTTACTATATCATCAGTAGATGTTGGCATGGAACAGGCTGCCAAAATATTAATCTGTGGTGGGGAAGATACCACTTGCATATAAGGAACATTTAGGGATGCTATTTTATTAGGAGTCAAATTAGGACTAACAAACAAAAGTTAGTCAATGATCATGATCCTTCCTTCATGTGGGAAATTATTCGCATGAAAGAGTGAATAGAGAAGAGCTCCCATGCCATAAAAATAGTCATGCCCAAGCATTAAAATAAAATCCAAAGAGGCTTGGACTACCATCCCATTAATATAGAAAATATTTCCTCCCAAGGTAACAAGAAAATGAAGAAGGATCCCAAACATTTGATTGGTTCCTCTATTAAAATTCAAATGACTATGGGTAACGGGCACAAGATGCGAGAACCGAAAGCTTGCTAAGTAATTGAGGACAAAATATTAACAGACACCCATTTGTCTATGACTCTCCCAGGTACAGACATATTATAATTATTTACTAAAATCTAGAAGGTCACATAAGGAGGAAGATGATATCTTGTCGGTCGACTCCAATCAAAGGAACTGACGATACTACTAGGACAGGGTGTCATGGGAATTGGAGAACTGCCCCCTTGTGTTATGGGACTAGGATAATTTTTCTGATATGTTGTGGTAATGAGAGGATTTCCCCCTTTTACTATGGGAATAGAGATATTGTCTCCCTATTCCATTGAAATAGGAGGCTTCCCCCAACATCTCATTAGAATACGAATAAATGGAAGAACGTGAGAGGTATGCACTTCACTCTCTACGGGAAAGTTACGATCAACTAAAGTTGGAATCGAGTCAACCATTACCTCAACCAATTGTTGCTCAGTAACAAACTCATGGGATTCACGTTCAGAGAGAGTGGAATTGATTGGATTTGGATTATGATCAATCACTTCATCATCTAGTGCAGGATTAGGGGAAAGCTTTTGATAACTAGCTAGAAGTGAAGGCTAATAAGCTATAAAGTTTTCAAAAAATTTTGAGGTTTCATATATGGAAAAAGGTGAATAGGATAATTGGCTTCACATAACCTATAGGGAAACTTGACTTTACCATTTTTCCCAAGGACCTTACTATCAGTAGTTGAAGTCTTATCACCAACATGATCTCGAGAGGTTGATGGCAAACACTGATGTGAGTTGGTTGTAACAAATGTAGTAAAAAATTCCATGTAATAAAGTTAATAAAGGAAAAACTAATAACCAACGTCATGGGACACATATTCCAAGCTAAATGTCAGGAAAAACATCAAATTGTGGGTATTCATTTGGTTTATTACGGCTAAGAAAATTGAAAAAGGCAATGGCAAAGGTTGGAAAGGCATGAGACACTAATTGGCATTTTATTTATGCAAACAATGAATTTTAGGAGAAAATGAAGGTAAAATGTCACAGGTTTCATGTGAGGAGTAAAATGAAGGAAAAGAATGGAAAATTGAAAAAACAAACGCCTTATTAGTAAAAAGTCTTCTAAGGATGCGTTGGTACTTTTTGTGAGCTTAGTCTTGGAGCTCTCTCTCTCTTCTCTCTCACACTCTAGGAAACTTAGAACATTCTTGTAGCACTCTAGCATTGGATCGAGAAAGAAGAGGAAGGTCCAAGAAGTAAAAGATCAAGCAAGGAAGAGCAACATCTGGTAGCTACATCGCGATTATTTGTAGGTATCAATTTACATGTGTGAGTTCCTTGCTATTTTTTGGCATGTATGTGTGTATTTTTTTCTCTTTCTATCATTGGCATGGGTCTTTCTAGGCGTGAGAGTATTTGTCAACCCTACCTTTCCATTTCTCGATAACCATGATGTGATGGGTTTTCTTCTATTTCGTTGATCTAGATTACCATATCGTCTCAAAACTGAGTGAGGTGGTCTCTGAAGGAGAGAACAGAATGCCTATGAATCCCTCAACCTAACTTTGATTGTGGAAGTCGAATTTTTGTGTGCCTTGGTGGGCCTAGGAATCATCGAGCATTGTATGATGGGGTATACAATAAAGCATATATGTTTGTTCTCTTGATTAGACATATCAATCCTTGACTGGTGAATGACATGATATAAGGTAAATCCTAGAGGATGGAGTCATGATTACGACTAGGAATCCTCGACTATTATATGTTGGGATATACAGTAAAGCCTAAATACTAGTGGATAGGAAGAATTCCTCACGGTGTAGGTGGAGAAATCGGGTGGCATCCATGCTTGTCTAGGGCCCAGTGATCCGATGGGGATTGCGACAAAGCCTGAGAAAAACTGGCTTGGTTTGGTTTTGATTCCCACATTCCTGCTTGGAATATGGCATGGGGGTGATTGGCTAAAATAAAGATTTGTTTCAACCATTATATGTTTAGGTGGTTCATGGAACACCCATACCTAGTTGGATCTTCCATTCATTAATAATAGTTTCTTCCCTTTGATATTTCACATGTAACTATACTAGCTTATATGTGGTTTTTATGGTTGTTATATGCATGTTATTTATATTGGTTATATGATGGTTACAAGTATATTTTGTGACAAACTTGGTGTATGGGTCTCATCATGTTTTGATTGACCCTATAACAGATTGACCCTAAAGCACAAAGTTAGAAATCATGAGTGATGATTGAAGTGCTTTACCTTGTGACAAGTTTAAATGAAGAACAACTGGTTGAATCATCATTTGTTACAATATGTTTTCATCATGATATATTTGTTGAGGGAAGCATACCCATATTCAACACATAAACTAACATTACATGTATAATGATCAAGACGTCATGTCTGATGATGACAAAGGGTGGATCAATGATTGGAGGACTATTCATATGATCATCGCCATCATACATTATGATCCTATATTAATCCTAAAATCACATCCCGGATGGATGGACCTAGATCTGGGGTCTTCTATCTCATTCACTAGATCGTATAACATGTGAGTCTAATGAGGTGAATAAAGGAGTTGGATTCAGACATGGTACACACCATATGATTACTGTCCAATTATATAATTTTTTAACAAATGCGAGAGAAACCATTGTTGGTGTTAATAGCTCTCAAGGTACAATAGCACAATATGCATGGTGTGAATGAATGACTTCAATTTGAGTACCACACAACTTTTTTTTATTGAAGGCCATTGACGAAAACATTTCACCAGGAGTGAGGAAAATTTCCATTGATGTATATAGGTGCCAAGGTAATGAAGGTAGAGTCTCCAAGTCAACTTCTTGGATAATGAGCTGATGTCGATAGGAAGAGAACCATCGCATGATGGCCTTGATGCATCCCCCATAAATGACACAAATTTGGTATCATGATTTGAGACAAAATGATTTTAATATGGAATTGGTTTAGGAACAATAAACATGAATGTAGGCTTAAACATATCGTAGTAGATATCAATTGAATGCCTTCTCTTGAACAGATCAGTGACACTTAATGAAGTTAGAATCATTGATCCAAAACTGAAAACCGAAGCTTTGAAAAGGTATGATGCACCAAAAGACAAGCATATTTCCCAACACAATGGCCACGAAAATTAAGTGGAAGGGTTTCATGTTGAAGATCGACTCATTTCCATTAGCATGTAGAGTAATCCATCTTCCAATTTCCCCAACATTTTTGGTCAGTACCTCTTTATTTTTAACAAGCTTGAGGAGGATAACATATGCTTCATATGTAAGTTAATCCTTTGGATGAATCCTTCTAAGTATGTATAATGAACCGTTAGAAGGAGTGGTTAGGCCCCATCATGTTTGAAACTTACATCGATGTTTAATTGTTTTACGAGTCCAACAAAGTTTTAACTTGACTACTTTTCATGTTTACAAAGTTTGAAAAAGAAAACTCCAAAGGGTCCTTTTCCTAAAGACTCTCTTGTTTTTGAAAACGTAGCAAACAATAATTAGGAGGACCTATTAGCCATGTTCGACTAAGTTGTTTGTTTTCGGTAAATAGTTTATCTCAATGCAGAAAAGTGTTAAGCTTATAATGAGTAGATGTATTTTCATTTACATTAATGAGTTCGAAAATACAAGTGCTCGAAAATATTTTCACATTTAGGGATTGTGAAAAGAGGTGAAAGAGAAATCCATTTGTAGTAATGAGGTGTATAAAAGGGTAAATATTGGATCTGGTCATGATGGAACTTCTTAAAACATGTAGAGGTCAAGTGGTTGGCTAATAAGACCACTCATCGTAGCGGTTCCTTAGGAAAGGATAAGAAAAACAAGTGAAAGTGTGTGATTGTCCAAGGAGATTGTGACAATGGAAATAGAAAACCAAGGCTTGTATGGTAGAAACAGGTTGATAAAAATGGTGATCACAAGAATAGGATGAGAATGGTTTCATTTTTTGCACAAGCTTGAAACATGGGCAACTATGGTTGAAATTGTTTTCAGTTTTTGACAAGATTGAAACATGAGAAAAATTATGTTTGAGAGTGGTTTCATTTTTTACACAAGTTCGAAATGGAGAGAAACTATGCTTGAAATAAGTTCACATGCCCCCAATATAATGACTAAATTCTAGGCACATTCCTCTGAAGCTTCATTTAATTCACCTAAGCAGACTATTGTTTACTAATAGGTGGATGGACCTAAGGTTCATTTACGAGATCAAGTGAGAGACGCGACTCAGAATTTACAATCTCTAATCAAAGGCTTGGATTAGAAGGGGATTTGTTTCGTTTTTTAATGATATTGAAATCGGAAAATAACTATGCTTGTGAAACACTGTCTCATTTTTCAATGAGCTTGACACAAGAAGAGGAGCTTTTCCCCAAGAGATTGTTTCATTTTTAATGAACTTGATACAAGAAAAAAAACTTTGTTCCAGATACATAATCATGAACCTCAAAAGCCCATATTTTCCAAGAGGTTCTAATCATATGAGAGAAAAATTCTCTGGAAGGTATCAAAGGATCCAATGGAAAGATGCGGCTCCAATTCTCCCAATACATGATGCACTACATCACTTACTATATCATCAGTAGATGTTGGCATGGAACAGGCTACCAAAATATTAATCTATGGTGCGGAAGATACCGCTTGCATATAAAGAACTTTTAGGGATGCTATTTTATTAGGAGTCAAATTAGGACTAACAAACAAAAGTTAGTCAATGATCATGATCCTTCCTTCATTGTGGGAAATTATTCACATGAAAGAGTGAATAGAGAAGAGCTCCCATGCCATAAAAATAGTCATGCCCAAGGAGTAAAATAAAATCCAAAGAGACTTGGACTACCATCCCATTAATATAGAAAATATTTCCTCCCCAGGTAACAGGAAAATGAAGAATAATCCCAAACATTTGATTGGTTCCTCTATTAAAATTCAAATGACTATGGGTAACGGGCACAAGATGCGAGAACCGAAAGCTTGCTAAGTAATTGAGGACAAAATATTAACAGACACCCATTCATCTATGACTCTCCTAGGTACAGACATATTATAATTATTTACTAAAATCTATAAGGTCACATAAGGAGGAAGATGATATCTTGCCAGTCGACTCCAATCAAAGGAACTGACGATACTACTATGACGGGGTGTCATGGGAATTGGAGAACTGCCCCCTTGTGTTATGGGACTAGGATAATTTTTCTGATATGTTGTGGTAATGAGAGAATTTCCCCCCTGTACTGTGGGAATAGAAATATTGTCTCCCTATTCCATTGAAACAGGAGGCTTCCCCCAACATCTCATTAGAATACGAATAAATGGAAGAACGTGAGAGGTATGCACTTCACTCTCTACGGGAAAGTTACGATCAATTAAAGTTGGAATCGAGTCAACCATTACCTCAACCAATGGTTGCTCAGTAACAGACTCATGGGATTCATGTTCAGAGAGAGTGGAATTGATTGGATTTGGATTATGATCAATCACTTCATCATCTAGTGCAGGATTAGGGGAAAGCTTTTGATAACTAGCTAGAAGTGAAGGCTAAGAAGCTATAAAGGTTTCCGAAAATTTTGAGGTTTCATATAAGGAAAAAGGAGAATAGGATAATTGGCTTCACATAACCTATAGGGAAACTTGACTTTAACCTTTTTCCCATGGACCTTACTATCAATAGTTGAAGTTTTATCACCAACATGATCTCGAGAGGTTGATGGCAAACACTGATGTGAGTTGGTTGCAACAAATGTAGTAAAAAATTCCATGTAATAAAGTTAATAAAGGAAAAAATAATCACCAATGTCATGGGACACATATTCCAAGCTAAATGTTGGGAAAAACATCAAATTGTGGGTATTCATTTGGTTTATTATGGCTAAGAAAATTGGAAAAGGCAATGGCAAAGGTTGGAAAGGCATGAGACACTAATTGGCATTTTATTTATGAAAAAAGTGAATTTTAGGAGAAAATGAAGGTAAAATGAAGGAAAATAATGGAAAATTGAAAAAATAGAGGCCTCATTAGTAAAAAGTCTTCTAAGGATGCGTTGGCACTTTTTGTGAGCTTAGTCTTGGAGCTCTCTCTCTCTTCTCTCTCACACTCTAGGAAACTTAGAACATTCTTGTAGCAATCTAGCATTGGATCGAGAAAGAAGAGGAAGGTCCAAGAAGTAAAAGATCAAGCAAGGAAGAGCAACATCTGGTAGCTACATCAAGATTATTTGCAGGTATCAATTTACATGTGTGATTTCCTTGCTATTTTTGGGCATGCATGTGTGTATTTTGTTCTCTTTCTATCATTGGCATGGGTCTTTCCAGGTGTGAGAGTATTCATCAACCCTACCTTTCCATTTCTCGATAACCATGATGTGATGGGTGTTCTTCTATTTGGTTGATCTAGATTACCATATGGTCTCAAAACTGAGTGAGGTGGTCTCTGAAGGAGAGAACAGAATGCCTATGAATCCCTCAACCAAGCGTTGATTGTGGAATCTTAATTTTTTTGTGTTGTGGTGGGCCTAGGAATCATCGAGCGTTTTATGATGGGGTATACAATAAAGCATATATGTTTGTTCTCTTGATCAGACATATCAATCCTTGACTGGTGAATGACATGATATAAGGTAAATCCTAGAGGATGGAGTCATGATTACGACTAGGAATCCTTGACTATTGTATGTTGGGATATATAGTAAGGCCTAAATACTAGTGGATAGGAAGAATTCCTCACGGTGTAGGTGGAGAAATCGGGTGGCATCCATGCTTGTCTAGGGCCTAGTGATCCGATGGGGATTGCGACAAATCCTGAGAAAACCTGGCTTGGTTTGGTTTTCATTCCCACATTCTTTCTTGGAATATGGCATGGGGGTGATTGGCTAAAACAAAGATTTGTTTCAACCATTATACGTTTAGGTGGTTCATCGAAGACCCATACCTAGTTGGCTCTTCCATTCATTAATAATAGTTTCTTCCCTTTGATATTTCACATGTAACTATACTAGCTTATATGTGGTTTTTATGGTTGTTATATGCATGTTATTTATATTGGTTATATGATGGTTACAAGTATATTTTGTGACAGACTTGGTGTATGGGTCTCATCATGTTTTGATTTTCAAATGAATGTACAATGAATATATGACCTAATAGATAATAATTCAACTATTTTGATAAGCCAAGACTGCTTCTTTAATAATCACAGATAAGTATGCAAACCCTATGCTTAGATACATTGTTATGACTTGTAGAATTCATTTTTGTTACATGTTTGATGAAATGTCTGCCATGGCTAGTAGGGTTCCAATGAATTTATTAATTAAATATTTGCATTAGTAATATTTTCTTAATTTTATTTATCATTTTTGTAGTTTTCATGAAGTCATGGGAAGTGTCCTGAGACATGGCCTTGAAAAAGTGGTAGAGAATCAAGGGTCGCTAGCTTAGAACTAGCCTAAAAAGTCCCCAAACTCATGCATGCCTTGCTATGGGAGTGAATGGAGAGTCCCAGTCACATGCATGACTTGTCATGGAAGTGACTAAGAATCTAGGGTAGCGAAATGTCAAGTTGTCTCAGGGGATGGTCACTTGGAAGGATTGGGTGGCTTTTGAAAGTTATATAGCATGTGTGAAAGATCAGTTTCATTTTATTTGTTGGTTCTGCTTCCTTAACTGTACCTGGGGATTTGAATCCAGTCATAGTAGAATCGTGTCACATATTTACCCTAGTGGACTGGTTAGATTGGGTGAATGTGGGAGGAGGGTGTTACAAAGTGGTATCAGATCATGGTTCACCCCTTAAACTAGATGGGTGGTGCATTGGTCATGTATTCATGTCAGTTGCTTATATTGTTTCTCTATGCTTGTGGTCTATGTCAATGTTGTGTATGCATGGCGTTGGTCATGGTTACAATTGTGTCACCATGTGAAAGTTGATGGTGTTGATGTTGGATGTGTTTATCATGAGTATATGTCATTTATGAATTGGTTATGCATGTCAGTGTTTATATGTAATGGGTATGAATGTGTGTCGTACATATGTTGATTATGAACACATTGACATGGTAATAGTTGTCATGAATGAGGTCATGGTATGTGGTCGATATGGTCATGCGTTGGTAATTGTGGAAATGATGTTTATGTATTGTTATGATTATGTTTATACGTGTATTGTGCTAATGTGGTTTCTCTTGCAGACAAGTTATCCTCACGAGAACTATAATGAGGTGTCCTGATTATATTATGTTCTAGTTTAGCTAATATGTTATAATTATAGGAATAATGTAAAAGGTGACTAGGAAGATCGTATACTACAATTCATGAGACTTTCCCTATGGATCAGATGAGCATCGTGGTGTTGGGAACTATGGTCATGCATTGGTAATTGTGGAAATGATGTTTATGTATTGTTATGATTATGTTTATACATGTATTGTGCTACTATGGTTTTCCTTCTAGACAACTTATCCTGACCAGAAATATAATGAGGTATCTTGATTATATTATGTTCTAGTTTAGCTAATATGGTATAATTACAGGAAGAATATAAAATATGATTAGGAAGATCATATACTATAGTTCATGAGACTTTACCTATGGATCAGATGAGCAGCGTGGTGTTGGGAAATAATTTTACATAGTAGACACATTGAGGAGATTGATGGCATAAATAAGAAGTTTCAAAGAAGATAATGATAGAATCGGGCAGACATAGAATAAACAAGCATAACTCAATAATGTAATCCTTTATATATTGTCAAAATTGCAAAGACAGGGGCCACTTCATATCAGACATGAGTAGGAGGATAGGAATACTGGGGCGTATGGCAGTATATCTAAGAGTTGACACAGGTTAGATAGAGATGACAAGGTCATAGATGGCATGTCCTTATATACTCCGGATAGAAGAGGTTATGGACACAAGTTCTATTCTTGTTCTAGTTTTGACAAGCACTATGATCGTCATTGTTATCATCCTTACAGAAGAAGTGATAGAGGATATTTTCTAAATGAGTTTAAGAAATCTAAACCACCTACCTTTGATGCAGATTTGAGGAATCCGCAAAATGAAAAACCATGGTTACTCAGGATGAATAAGTTCTTTAAGTTGCATGACTACATAGAGAACATGAAGGCTAGAATATATATCTTTAGCCTTAAAGGAAAAGCAGATATCTTGTGGGAAGATGTCAATGAGGTTAGAGATATCAGGACAAAGGATTTGATTTGGCATTAATTCAAGAGACTTTTCAGGTAGAAGTAGTTGTTAGAGGGGTACTACGATAACAACTAAGGAATTCTATGAGATAAATATTGGATCGATGATATATGAGGAGTACACGACTAAGTTCTTGGATTTATTGAGGTATTTAATGTATCTTAAGGATGAGAAGGAAAAAGTTCACATATTTTTTAGTGGATTTCCATTAGCATTTAGAGATTGGATTATCTATGATGAGCCTCAGTGACTTGAGTAAGTCATTGGTAAGTTCAAGCATTTTTATGAACAATAAAAGCGTAAGACATAATCTCAGAAATGATGGAAAGGAAAAGACAAATGTAAAGGTAAATGGAAGCTGAAGAGAACAAGGTCTCAAGATGCAAATGATAAAGAAAATGTTGCACCTAATAAGAAGTTCAACAATGTCAGAGAGGGACATGGGTCAGAGATTGGAGCGCAACAAAATAAGGGTGATGGTACAAGACGGCTGGAGTGTTGGACATGCGGTCAGGAGAATATTGAGAGATATTTTTCGTAGAATCAAGGTGGTTGGCATTAGATTTACAGTGCACAGGAAACATCGATAGTTGGGCATGTTGGACAGAGAATTCCATGGATTTATGTAGTGTTGGATAATAAGTAGGGAGATCATGTTATGAAACCAGCTCACAAAAAGATAGAAAAGAGAGATCCACGCCTTAGAATTCAGCCTCTTCGAGGGGGCAACCTCCTTTACATTACATAAATGAACAATTCTTGGATGATACAAATGAAAATACCTCCTTTCTATATATAGGAGTCTAAGTGGTCCCAATACAATCAAAGCCTACATAACAATAATATTGTAGGGCACAATAGTAACAATGGTGGGCTTCTATGTGGCATAATAGTAACAATATGGGCACTACATGGGTACATCAATATAATAAGTGGGTTATACTAATAACAATAAGGGGTTACACTAGTAGTATAGGGGCCTAACATGCCCCTCTCCTTAAAAAAGCGTTGTCCTCAACGCTTGAGTAGTTCTTGATGCTTCTATATAAAATTCTTGTCCTCCCATGTGGAATATTCAGCGGGTAAGTTCTTCCACTTGATGAGATACTCTGAAATTGATCGATTTTGTAGCTGTCGGGTTCTTGTTTCTGTGACTGCTCCAGGTTCCAATATTATTTTTCCTTCCTCTTCAATTTCTGGCAATATTGCTTGAATTGGGATCTTTTGCAACTTTTGAATAAGTGGCCATACTTCTTCGTTCTTCTTCCATGCATCCGTTGCTTCGTTTATCCAATTTGGTTGAATAATATAAATAGCACAAAACAATGCTTCCACATCCTCATCCTTGAAGCGTCTTCCCATTCGGTAAGGTTGCCATTTTTTAAGTGCATCTAGTATTGCCAACATTTCCTTCTCATAAATAGCTTGCTTGAGAAGTAGCAGTAAAAATACCCAATCACTCAAATCAAAACATTTTTCACTACGATGTTGATCTACCTGTTGTTTCATTTGTTTTTGTACCGAAGTGGCGTTATCCTTTAAAAGTTGGAGAACTTGCTGTTGATGCTCGATATGATCTTTCTCTACTTGAACCTTTTTCTTCTTGATATGTCCTTCTATCTTTTGAGGAGTGGTAATTTCTTCCAGTCCTTTACAAGATATGGTCGGATTCATTTCTTGATGCTCGATGTGAACTTTCACTTCTTGAACATTTTTCTTCTTGATGTGTCCTTCTATCTTGATAGTTTGAGGAGTGGTAATTTCATCGATTGAATTACAAGATATGGTTGGATTCATTTCTTCTTTCTCGATGTGATCTTTCACTTCTTGCACCTTTTTCTTCTTGATATGTCCTTCTATCTTGAGAGTTTGAGGAGTGGTAATTCTTGCCAATGCTTTACAAGATATGGTCTTATTCATTTCTTCTTTCTCTGGGGTGGTGTCCTGACGTATATCCTCTTCTTTTGATGTTTCTTGATCCTTTTCTTCCTCCTCTTCATATTCTATGTAAAATAATTTCTTCTCAGCACACCTATGACCTTTAGTGCATTTTCTATCACAATTGTAACAAAGCCCTTTTTCTCTTTTTTCTTCCAATTGTTGTGGTGTAACCCTTGTAGGTTGTGGAAGGCTGGGAGAAACAACACCTTCCATCTTTATAGTTATGAGGGGTATGCTTCCTGGTTTCCATAATTTTGCTTTCCATTATGTCACAAAGCCCTTTTACTCTTTCCAATTGTTGTGGTGTTGCTCTAAAGAAGGTGTTGCTCCTTATATCCTCATAATGTGCTATCATTTCCTCCGTGAAAATTGACCACGTAACAAGTTTTTTACGAGAACAAAGCCCTTTGTACCATAAAAATTGATCTGGTTCTAAATATGAAGATGCAATACATACCTTTTGTAATAGTTGTACACCATGTATATCAAAATATTGCTCCATCTGAAGTATCCAATTTACCGGATCCTTGCCATCAAACTTCCTCATCTTGCTTTTTCTTGATTTTAGGAGATCTACCTTGAAATGACTGTAACTTTTTACTTTCGGATCTTTAAGTTCTGAACTTGTGACCTGCCGTAGCCCTCCTTGTCCTCTTTCCAATGCCACAAGTCTCATCCAAATTGGATTCTCCAAGAAAACGTTATGCACAATCTCCCGCAGTGACCTGATTATAGACTAGTTCAGTAGAGCGAACTTGTATGAAGCGCCACGTGTCACTGTTTCAACCTTTGAGTTTGCAAAATATATAAAACGAAACTACAGTCCGTCCTCTTTCTGTACCTTTTTACGAAATTTCAATCTGATGCTCAGAAAGAAAGTTATGACGATTTTCCCCAGGTCACCTGTTGTGAGTATAATTCAGGAGTCTGCAAAAAAACCAACTTCCGCAGATCATATCTCCGAAACTATCACGCGAAAAGCTCTGAAATTTGGACCCAAGGTTCAGCGCCAATGCTTCTCAAATGGGTTTTTCTTTGTGACTTCTGAAACGTCACAGAAAAAAAGTTATAGCGCAAATGCCACGATGACCTGTTTGGAGCAGCGAAACCCTAGAATCCAAAGCTCTGATACCAAATGTTATGAAACCAGCTCACAAAAAGATAGAAAATAGAGATCCACACCTTAGAATTCAGCCTCTTCGAGGGGGCAACCTCCTTTACATTACATAAATGAACAATTCTTGGATGATACAAATGAAAATACCTCCTTTCTATATATAGGAGTCTAAGTGGTCCCAATACAATCAAAGCCTACATAACAATAATATTGTAGGGCACAATAGTAACAATGGTGGGCTTCTATGTGGCATAATAGTAACAATATGGGCACTACATGGGTACATCAATATAATAAGTGGGTTATACTAATAACAATAAGGGGTTACACTAGTAGTATAGGGGCCTAACCATGGATTTATGTAGTGTTGGATAATAAGTAGGGAGATCACCAATTAAATGTTATCGAGATGGAAGGTAAGATTTGTGATCAAGTTGCTTCCATTTTGATTGAACCTAGATCTAATTGTAGTTATGTTAGTCATGACTTGGTGGATAAGTGTGGTTTGAATAAATAAGTGCATGTAGAATCATAGTTAGTGAAGTTGGATATGAACTCGTTCTATTTTCATAGGAGGAAAGTGGATTGTTATGACAAGGCTATTGAGTGTTTGGATGACAATGGAGAATAAATAATATTGTACGGTAAGAAGACATAAACATCAGTTAGAATGGTGACAGTGATGCAGGTAAAGCTTAGTTGCAGAAAAGTGTGTGTTATTTGTAGTGCATATTTCTAGCAATAAAGGTAAGGATGTTGAGGAAGTGGAGGTATTGAAAAGGTACTCAATATTACAACAATTTTAGGATGTATTTCCCACAAAGATTTCATAGTTTCGTCCACACAGAGAAGTGGAATCTTCCATTGAGTTTGTACCTGGGGAAAATCCAGCATTGAAGGCACCATACAGGTTGAGCACTCTAGAATTAGTAGATTTGAACATACAATTAAAGGTAATTGTTGACAAGGGATAGCTTAGGCCAAGTGTATCCCCTTGTAGTGCACCAATATTATTTTTGAAGAAGAAGGATGGTACTTCAGGCTATGCATTTAATACAAGAAATTGAACAAGATGACCATCAAGAAAATGAACCTGTTTTGAGGATTGATGATTTTTTTGATCAATTGAAGCAAACAATAGTGTTCTTGACAATCGATCTCAAATTTAGATATCATGAGGCACACATTAAGGAAGAGGACATTTACAAGACAACTTTCCAAAATAGGTATGAGCATTATGATCTTTTTGTAGTTCCATCTTGTTTGACTAATGCTGCATCTATGTTAATTTGATTGACGAATAGTGTGTTTCATTCTTTGTCGGACAAGTTTTTTATTATATTCATTGATGACATATTGTAATACTTTAAGAATGAGGAAGAACATGTCGAGAAATTAGTAGAAATGTTGATAGTACTGAGAGAGTATTAGTTTTATGCCAAGTTAAGAAAATGTAGTTTGTTTCAAACAAATGTACATTCCATCTAACATGTTGTTTCCAATGGAGCCATAGTAGTGGATCCTAAGAAAATAAGAGCTATCAGGGAGTCGCATGATCCTAGAATTGTTTATGAGGTAAGGTTGTTCATGGGGTTAGCGGGTTATTATAGGAGGTCCATAAGGAACTTATATTCCATTACATATCCTATTACATCACTATAGAGGCAAGGTGAGAAATTTGAATTGACAGAGGAATGTGCAGACAGTTTCAAATAGTGAAGAATTTGTTGACGAAGGCTCAAGTGTTAGATATTGCAGATCTAGACCAAACGTTTGTGGTATCTACAAATGCTTACAAGAGAGGACATGGTGGAACTCTTATGCAGAAAGGATAGGTAGTAGGATATGAGTCATGGAAACCTAATGATCATGCAATCATCCATGTATAGGATATGTGGAGACATTATCTTCTTCATAGGAGGTTCATATTAATGAGTGATCATAATGGATTGAGGTATCCATTTCACCAATTGAATCTGAATGCCAAATAAGCTAGATGGTTGGCCACAAGTAGTTAGTTGAATAGGGTTACAGATGTTCTTAGGAGTTAAGTACAAGTGAATCACATAGTGACTATGAGCTCTTGTTTGATAGATCTACATGATTGGATCTTATAGGTAAGACAACAAGATGATAGGTACATGAAGCTTACGCACAAGTTATATGAGGGTACAAGTGATCAGGATGTGGACTATTGTCTTACAGCATATGGTTTGGTCAGATTTAGGGACAAGATCTATGTGTCGAATTGCAGTGAGATCCAGAAGACTATATTATGAGATTTTCATGTGAAGCCATCTTTAGATAACCCAGGTTTGTTGACGACATCTAGACAACATGATTCCATCATGTATGTGGTTGATAGGTTGACTAAGTTAGTGCACTTCATTCCAGTTAAGTCTACTTATTTAGCTAGTGATGTGGCATAGGTATTCATCAAGGATGTAGTGTGGTTGAATTCTTTTCTAAGGAAGATTGCATTAGACATGGATTCTTAGTTCAATTCCAAGTTTTGGAAGGAGTTTTTGTTGGTTTGGGTATAGAGCTGGCCTTCAGCATAGCCTATCATTTGCAAATAGATGGATAGAGAGATACGGTCAATATGATATTGGAGGATATGTTGAGGATGCATTTGATATATTAGTAGAGGAGATAAGAGTACCTTCCATTGCTTGAGTTTACTTACAACAATGGGTATCAATAGTCACTCAAAATGAGTCTATTTGAGGCATTATATGGGAGGAGTTGTAATACTCCCATTAGTTGCAGTGATCCTGTGAAAATGTTACTGATAGGAGCAGATATGTTGACAAAGATAGAATAGGAAATGCAGATAATATAAAAGAATCTAAAGGTCGCACAGGACAGATAGAAATTATATGCAGATTAGAACAAGTTGTTTAAGGATTTATAGGTTGGGCCACAAGTGTACTTACACATCATGACCAAGAATACATCCTTGGGGATTAGATCATGTGACAAGTTGGCACCTCAATGTTTTGTACATTTCAAGATTCTTTAAAGGATTGGACCAATAACCTATCGACTTGCAATTCCTCTAATAGTGAAAGTCCGTGGTGTTTTCCATGTGTCATTACTTGAGAAGTATTGTTGGGTCGCTATAATACTAGTGATTAACCCATTACTATTGTACCCCTTATTAATATTGTTGTGCCCCTATTTTCCGCATATTGTTATTACTATGCCCCATAGAATCCCTCTATTTTTATTTTTGTGGCTTTATATGATTATTGTTAGGTCGGCTAGGTTATATTGTGACTCCTTAGACACCTATTATATAGAGAGGAGGTTTTGTCATTTGAATCATCGAAGAATTGTTCATTTATGTAATGTAAAGGAGGTTTCCCCCTCGAAGAGGCTGAATTCCAAGGTGTTGATCTATCTCTTCTATATTTTTCTTGAGTCGGTCTCATAACAAGTATGTTAGAGACGTTGATCATGTTATTTATTGGTCTTTATTACATGTGGAGCTAGATGGATAATTACAGCTAGAACCTCATTATATATTGTAGAGAAATACGCTCATGATTTAGAATCGAGAAATCGAGCAGGTCAAAGTGCAGTGAAGTAGTTTGTGCCTAATGAATGTCTGTAGGAGATGGTGGACCATATGAAGGCTATGTATCCTTCTGTATTCACTAGTTAAGTGAACATTTTTTGTATATTTTTTGGTGTGATGTTTTTGTTATATGTATGTTAGCATGTTTATTATGAATATTTTCTATGCTAAAAGCTTTAACTTTTAATTATTATGTGTTAAAGTCAAAGTTTAAGCTTTTACTTAGTAATTTAGTGAAATAAATTTTCAAAAAAAAATGATTTTTTTGTTATTTAAAATGCATTTTAAATTTCTAACAAATTTGACCAAAAATATGCCAAAACAATTCCAAAATAGAAAACAACTAAACTATAGCCAATAAATAAATAACTTAGGATCCTTAGAATGATGTGATGAATATGGTTACTCATGTGAATCTATATTAAATCAAATAGTAAATTTTGTTTGAACTTCTATTTTAAATTTAAATTAATTTATATTTTAGATATTCCTTAATAATAAATATGTTGATATGAGTCTTTCGGATTAATCACATCGTTAGGATTTGGTCGACGTTTTGAACCAGCTAATGTGGTTCATCATTAGGATTTGGCTGGCATTTTGACCCGGTTAATATGGCCGTGAGAATTAACCACATTAGCTCATTCAAAACGTCGACCAAATCCTAACGATGTGATTAATCTCAAAGACTAATATCAACATTATGGATCACAAAAGTCTTAGATATAACAATAAATATGTTAGTTTTTTTTGAATTTTTTTTTTTACTTAAATAAAATTTTAACTAAATTAAAAGTCGAAAACCAAAAGTGTTTGCTATAAAATAAAAATTTCTTATATATATCTAGAGAGAGAGAGAGAGAGATAACCACATAGACACACACGCATATAACTTTCAACAAAATTTTATAATTATTTAACGTAATGTGCTCTTCATAATCACATAAGATGGGTGATTGTAAACAACTTCTTAGGAGTAAAGTTTATCTAAAACCAATAATTTTCCTTACAATTTCCATTACTCATATTGTATAATTATTTTAATTTAATAATATGACAAATAGATATACCTCTTAGTTCACACCCTTATTAAATTTTTTTAGTTGAGTAATGATTTGCAACTTAGGCTTCCTATATTAAAAATAGATTTTATTTAGTTAATTATTCAACTATATTTAACTTACGCATTCTATATTTATATTTAACTATATAATGTAAAATAGCATAACTATAACATCATATATGTGTGTGTGTGCCTTTGTTCAAGTTCGAACATTGCATCACTGATACATACATTTAATCCATGATGAAATGTTCATTTAAGTGAATATTAGCATTTTGACTCCTTTCTAATTTGTACCATATTACTTCATTACATACCATGTTGTACCAGAAACATTGTCTTCATGTGCTCACACCTAATACATATGATGTGTCAAAATCAAACATTACAAGAACTTATCTTCTGGTGTATTTGGATAGCATGAAATTTTATTAGTTTTGCAAATAGTTTTATGTCGATTGTTTATATATTTTTTCTCTATGAATAAAATTCATTATTTAGAAATGAGAAAAATTGTTAGTTAGATTTGATCACTTCTATTGATTGTATTTACATGGAAGTCAATACTATGGTTGATAATTTATCAAAATGAGACTCTAAAAATTAGGACTTCAACCTATAGTATTCTACATGAGTTTATAAATTGTCTTCCTCTCAACATTTTTCTATGTCAACACTTTTTTGTTCGATTAATTTATTTGTATTATATTTATAATTTGTAGAGTGATCTGTCATATGCCCGCCAACTGTAGTGTATTAGAGTGTTGGGGGATTCATTATACATGCTTCGTCTTGTGATATGTCACATAGCCCAACTAGAGTGTGTCTTCCACTCATAGGTCCTCCATCTAACACCACTAAGAGTGTCAAAGGTAGAATTTTCATCTGTGTTAATGATCTTGTTATCAATAGTGGACCTTGTTCACCTATTGCAGCTCACCTCTTGCATTTTAAATCCTATTTAGACTTTATGTGTTTATATCTTGAAATTGTCTTTAATTTTTAAATCATATTCAACTCATGTGCTTGAGTTTAATGTATATGTTATTATTCTTCTAGTTTCTTATATATATGTTAAATTATGTTTATAATTTGTAGATATTGAGTAGGGTGAAGTTGAGGATCATAGTGTAGCATTGATCCCTCCATGGAGTGATGCTATAGCTAGTATCATAATTGAGGATGTTAGGGACGAGTAGACATATATGGCATGAGAGCTCGATGAAATATTTTCTAGTTCACCTACTAGGCATAGTTTGTATTTGATGCGAGATAACATTAATACGTCAGATATCATATTTTGGGATTCAAGTGCGTTAAGTAAGTCATTCGTCTATGACCATTTCCATGAGAGGTAGTCGTAACTCACTATTTTCTCATGATTGTGAATAGTCCACTTAGCACACATTGCATCAAGTGATGCTCATATAACGGAGAAGAGGTGGGATTGAAACTAGTGAAAATAAATCACATAGCATCAATCATCACTTCTGGCGCTTGCACCCGGTAACCAGGACTTCCCGGGAGGTCACCCATCTGAGATCACCTCTAGCTCAAGCATGCTTAATTGTGGAGTTTTCCCCAAAATCAAGCCCACTTAGCTTGCTAGCCCATTTGAAAAACCTTAGCAAGTATTGTGCCTCATGAACGATTCAGGTAGAGTTCCCTTCACTCTTTTGAATTAAGTATTGGGGGTTTTCGCAATGCATTATAGTTTAATTGACACAGACCAAATAGAAAGCCTCCAAAGAGATGTCCTATATTCCACACATAATATTAAGGGGCTAGAGGTTAGAGGCCCACATACCTCGAAGGTAGTGAAAGACGCCACCAAGAAATTCGTGGGGAGTTGTTTGACATCCCTTTGGACTGTCATGATAGACATGTTAATCCAATTATGTTAAAATAATTTAAGAATGTTGATGTAACCCATTTTGTTTATGATCAATTCATTGGAGCTTAGGGATAATTCCCCTGCCATGACCAGGTCTCCATTTACTTTGCAAAGCATATATATGCTAAGTTCGTGCTACATATGAGGTTGGATTACACCAACATGAGATCTATGCTTTATGGACATATAGTAGGACATAGATATGACCATGTTGGGGCTCGTACGGATGTTGAACATGTAGAACCACCCCCAAGATTGTTGCCATGACCATCTGAGAGCCTCATATTGTCAACGAAGCTAGAGGCACAATCATCGCATCTCGACACTGAGACTAGGCATACCATTTCAGATAACATGCAAAGGACATGGGTCATGCCACATCTAGCATGGAATCGAGAGATGATCTAACCAACTCCATTTCCTCATGACCCACTAATTTTATTACTTGATGATTCATATCTAAGCATTTAGAGCATGACCAATTTTTTTCATATGCATGAGCATGTCGTCATACCATACATGACACTAGGAGGGTGCACAAAACATGTGTCATGGATCAGGTACATATATATAGAAATTTTGACTCCAATTTTCAAATTATACATTATTTATATTAATAAGTCTGTATGAGATGGAATTTATATTAATAAGTTCATGATGACATGCATAGACAACCCAACTACATAGATGAGGTTCTGAGGTCATTTGAGGGGGTAGTTGATGAGCCAATGCAACCTCATGTAGTGCATGCTTCCGTGGTTCAGTCTCCTCCACCTCTACCTCCACCTCATAACACTCATGTGGAGGAGAGTCACTATGTGCAACCACATGGATGAGTAGTTGAGGTAATTGTTTTCATTCCTAAGATTTCATCATTTTCATTGTTTAAGTTACGTGTATACATGCAGATTAATTCATACACAAATTATAATTTGTCTTTGCTAGTGTGTGTGTAGAGTGGTGTCGGTGTTGCAGTTATGTATACCCATGAGTGGGGTGCTAGGTATGGAGACATTGTCCCATAAGTAGGGGAGAACCAAACTGAGATTGATCACGCCCCCATATCATGTGACTTCCATTTACACTCGATTGAGCCATATGTAGGGAACTAATTAAATGAACAATTGATAATCAATTATTTCAAGATCTTTTATTTTCTATAAATAATGTTCTAATTAATTTGAATTTGAATGTCTTATATTGCAGTACTAGATTATGGACATTCACTTTGTGCAGTAGAATAGACATAAGACTTCTAGAAGTGATACATTCGAGAGTGGATCATAGATATTTTTTATATTTTCAAACCCATTTCACAGGGCATATTCACATGTGATACAAACTTTGTAAATTATCATACATGGATACTTTATGGATGCATGAACGTTATTTCAGTTTATGGAGGCTTATTATTTTAGTTTATGGATATTCATGTACAATGTAATTTGTAAATATTTTCAGATGAACAATTTATTATCATCCATTCATTATTTAGTTTATGGATGTTTATTAATCTTACTTATGTATTTTCATTAAATTTTTGTTTAAGGATTTGATAAGTACTTAGCTAGTTTTTTTTTTTTTTTTTTCATATATTGTAACTTTTATTAAAAAAAGATAATAATTTTGACTTTTAACTTCATAAACTAAGAAAATAAGTACAATCTTAGACTATGATGGAAGCCACTTTGATACTTAAAATAAACTAAACTATATCATGGTGACTAAAAAACCCAAATTTAGTTGAAATATGTCTTAAATTTAATTTTAAAATATGTTATGGATTGGATTGCAAACTCTTCCAACTTGTTGTTACGTAGTGGAGCGGTACTCCTAGCAGTGAAAATGAGGCAATGAATTTCCTCACGTACTATGCTACCCAAATAAAACTCCTCACCTAAGAAACATTAGTAGGCATCGAGCATTTCATGATGGTGTCCATCTTGGAAGGGTCTATTTTTAGTTACCCTCCACCTATCACATACTCTAGATACACGAAAAACTGTTGCGCAAACTGGCACTTCTTGAGATTTTCTAGCAGTTGGTGCTTCTTCAATCTTTTCATCACATTAGCCAAATGTAAAATATGCTCCTTCTAGGTAGAAATATATACCAATATATCATGAAAATCGAGAATAAAAAATGAATATATAAAAGGGGGCATTATATCATTCATTAATTTCAAATCTAGCAAGTGCCTTGCATAGGCCAAATGGGGTGACTAACTAATCATGCAAATATTACCTAGTTTTGGAGGGGGTCTTCCACATATCTTCTTATTTTACTAGAACTTGATCATATGTAGACTTCAAGTCCAGCTTGGTGAAGTATTTTCTTGTTGCAGATCATTCATTTATCCTGAGGAGAGATTATCTATTCTTGAGTGCAATTTTTTTTAACACCCTATAATCTATACACATCTCACAAGTCCCATCTGTCTTTGGCACAATGTTCATGGGTGACCCACATGGTGATGCACTCGGTCAAATGAGACCCTATTCTACGAACTACTACATCTATTTATTCACTTCACATGCTTCTATAACGAACTGGCTGAAAAACATGATATTTGGTAATGGGGGGTCTAGAAATAGTTGGATATCATGCTCCACTTCTCTCTTAGGTGGTAATTCTTTAAGCTCTCTAAAAACATCCTTTTATTCCTACAAAAACTCCTCCAATTGTTGATTTGTTTCTTAATACACCTGTTGGGTCCCTATAATACTAGTGATTACCCCATTACTATTGTAGTTATACCCCTTATTTATATTGTTGTGACCCCATTGCCCCCATATTGTTATTAATGTGCCCATAAAATTCCTCTATTGTTATTTTTGTGGCTTTATATTATTATTGTTAGGTCGGCTAGATTATATTGTGACTCCATAGACTCCTATATATAGAAAGGAGGTTTTGTAATTTGAATCATCCAAGAATTGTTCATTTATGTAATGTAAAGGAGGTTGCCCCCTCGAAGAGGCTGAATCCTAAGGTGTTGATCTATCTTTTCTATCTTTTCTTGAGCTGGTTTCATAACATTTGGTATCAGAGGTTTGGATTCATGGGTTTCGCTGCTCCAAACAGGTCATCGTGGAATTTTCGCTATAACTTTCTTTTTGTGATGTTTCGAAAGTTTCCAAAAAAACCCATTTGAGAAGAAATCGCGCTGAACCTTGGGTCCGAATTTCAGAGAGTGTTGCGCGATATTTTCGGAGATATGATCTCAGGACGTTGGTCTTTTGGCAGACTCCTGAATTACACTCAAAAGGGGTGACCTGGGGAAAATCGTCATAACTTTCTTTCTGAGCATCAGATTCAAATTTCGTCAGAAGGTATAGAAAGAGAACAGACTTTAGTTTTCGTTTATATATTTTCTAGAGTCAAAGGTTGAAACAGTGACACGTGGAACTTCATACAAATTGGCTCTACTGAACTAGTCTATAATCAGGTCACTGTGGGAGATTGTGCATAACTCTTTCTTGGAGAATCCAAATTGGATCAGACTAGTGGCATTGGAAAGAGGACATAGAAGGCTACTACAAGTCACAATTTCATAACTGGATGATTCGAAATTACAGAGATATATCAGATTCAATATCAGGCGTCTACAAAGTAGAAAAAAGGTGTGTAGTTTTTATTTTTTATTTTTTCATAAGCTTGGTTTGAAGGAATTCAAAGGGCATCATAAAGTATTATTATCGATAACTGATGCCCCGAGGAATGAAAATGCAAACACCTAGTAAGGAACCTGAAAGCTCTAGCATGACTCATGAAGAAGAGGAAGAAATGCTACATGATATATCAAAATTACAAGAACAAGTGCAACAAATGTCACGCTCACAAAAGCTAACAGATGCTAAGATAAATGGCGTGGAATCTAAGATAAAGGGCATGGAAGCTAAGATGGATGATCTGAAGATAGATTTCAGGACAGATTTGAAGATAGATTTGAAAAATTTTCTACAAGAAATACTTACTAATGGTGAAAAGGTTGTAAAGGAAACTCATGATGTGAAAAAAAGAAATGTTAATCATGATTCCATAGACTCTAATGTTGGATCGAAGACCCACCATATTCCAAAAATCGATATGAGGAAGTTTGATGGAAAGGATCCAGCCACATGGATATTACAGATGGAGCAGTTCTTCAATCTCAATAATGTGCAAAACACACAAAAGGTACGTATGGAAACTTTATATTTGGAACCAAATTAATTTGTATGGTATCAATGGCTTTGCTCTCATAAACAATTTATCACTTGGGAAATTTTTACGAAAGCATTGATAGCACATTATGAGGATACAAAACGCAACACTTTTTTTAGCCAATTGATAAGTCTCAAACAAAAGGGTTCAATAATTGAGCACATTGAGGAGTTCAAAAATTTGAACATAAGGGTAAAAGATATTCCAGAGCAGCATAGGATTGATGTGTTCATAGGGTATTTAAAGGATAATATCCAACATGATGTTCGACTTTGGGAACCTGATTCATTAGAGAAGACATTCAGGTTAGCAAGAAAAATGTAAAGCAAAGTTATGGCAACCAGGAAGCATACCACTCACAACTATAAAGACAGAAGTGAAGTTGCCCCTAGTCTTCCACAACCTATAAGGTTGACACCACAACAATTGGAAGAAAAAAGAGCAAAAGGGCTTTGTTATAGTTGTGATAGCAAATACACTAAAGGTCATAAGTGTGCTGAGAAGAAATTATTCTACATAGATTGTGAAGAGGAAGAAGAAAAGGAGCAAGAAAGGTCAAAAGAATAGGATATGCTCCAGGAACAAAGCCTAGATGAAGAACAAATAAATATGACCATATCTTGTAATGCATTGGTGGGAATTACCACTCCTCAAACCATCAAGATAGAAGGACAAATCAAGAAGAAAAACGTGATAGTGTTGATTGATTGAGGAAGCACCCACAATTTTATTCATTGTAGGCTAGCAAAAGAATTGAATTGCTTCCTATATCTAGCACCAGAGTGTCAAGTGATGATTGCAAATGGAGGAACAATAAATTGCTCTGGAAAGTGCCATAATATCAAGCTATCCATGGGAGAATATGTATTGACTAGCCCAATGCTTTCCATTCCAATGGGAGGTGTTGATGTTGTACTAAGAATCCAATGGCTACAATCCTTGGGTACAATAGATTTTAATTTTCAAGAACTTTTCATCAGATTTTACGTGGAAGGAAAGGAATTTGAATTAAGGGGTATTGGAGGGAAACCAGGAAAGATAATCAGCTCTAATGGTATGACAAAGCTTCTAAAAAAGGAGCAAAGGGTTGTAATTGCACAATTATGTTCGCTAGATGTTTCCACATTAGAATCATCTATTTCTCCAGATCTCCAAAAAGTCCTGGACAATCATTCAAAGGTATTTGAGACTCCCAAAGTTTTCCCAGATATGCGTGATCATGATCATGCTATTCATCTGATTCCAGGAATTTTTCCTCCAAACATCAGGCTGTACAGATATCCCTATGTCCAAAAAAGTGAAATTGAATGTATGGTTGCAGAAATGCTAGACGCTGGTATAATTCAACCGAGTCAAAGTTCCTTCTCTGCTCCAGTAGTATTGGTGCACAAGAAGGATGGATCATGGCACATGTGTCCGGATTATAGGGAGCTCAACAATATCACTATTAAAGATAAGTTCCCCATTCCTGTCATTGATGAATTACTGGATGAATTGCATGGATCAATTTACTTCACCAAGTTGGATCTTCGTTCACGATATCATCAAATCAGAATGAAGATTGAAGACATTCCGAAAACGACATTTAGAACTCATGAGGGTCATTATGAATTTTTGGTCATGTCTTTTGGCCTTACCAATGCACCTTCAACATTTCAAGGTTTGATGAATTCAATTTTCAAACCATTCCTTAGAAAATTTGTGTTAGTATTTTTTGATGATATACTTATCTACAACAAGTCTTTGAAGGATCATGTTGAACATGTTGACAGGGTGCTACAACTATTGGAGGAGAAACAATTATATGCCAAAAGATCCAAATGTTTCTTTGAAGTCCAGGAGGTGGAATATTTGGGTCATATTGTATCTCATGAAGGAGTTAAGGTAGACCCTACCAAAATTAAAGTGATTAAGGAATGGAAAATCCCCACATCCATAAAGCATTTGCGCTGATTTCTTGGGTTGATAGGGTATTATCGTAAGTTTGTTAAGAATTATGGGAGTATAGCAGCACCTATAATGACATTATTGAAGAAAGATGCATTTTCATGGACTCCAGAAGCAACAAAGGCCTTTGAACATCTTAAAGAGGCAATGTGCCAAGCACTGGTCTTAGCTACATCAGACTTCACAAAAACCTTTATTGTGGAATGTGATGCTTCAGGAAATGGAATTGGTGTTGTTCTAATGCAAGATGAAAGACCCATTGCTTTTGAAAGTCGTCCAATCAAGGGAAAGTTTCTAAGAAAAGCTATTTATGAGAAAGAAATGTTGGCAATACTCCATGCACTTAAGAAATGCCGACCCTACCTAATGGAAAGACAATTCAAGGTAAAAACGGATCATGATAGCCTTAAATACTTTTTAGAACAAAGATTATCCTCTGAAGAGCAACAAAAGTGGGTCACAAAGATGTTGGGTTATGACTTTGAAATCATCTACAAAAAGGGAAGCGAAATGTGGTGGCAGATGCACTCTCAAGGAAGGATGAGGATGTGGAAGCATTGTTGTGCGCTATTTCTATCATCCAACCAGATTGGATAAATGAAGCAAGGGAGGAATGGAAGAATGACGAAGAAGTGTGGGCACTTATTCGAAAGCTACAACAAGATTCCAGTACGTCTGATACATTTAGCTGGAAAAAATGATTCTTATGGTACAAATATCGCTTATACCTCTGTAATAATTCCCAGCTAAAACAAAAGATTCTTATGGAATTGCACACTTCTCCCTTAGGAGGGCGCTCAGGATTTTTAAAAACTTACCATAGGGTTAAGAAGGAATTTTTTTGGGACGGCCTTAAATCAGATATTCAAAAGTTTGTGGCAGAATGTTTGGTTTGCCAAGCTAACGTTGGGAGGAGGTATTAATGGATTTTATCACAGGTTTACCCAAGTCTGAGGGAAAGAGTGTCATCATGGTGGTAGTTGATAGACTTACCAAGTATGCACACTTTTGTGCATTATCACATCCATTTAAAGCTAGTACAGTTTCTACTGCATTTATGGATACAATTCAATAGCTACATGGAAACCCATAGATTATTGTATGTGACAGAGATCCCATTTTCACTGGAAATTTTTGGACAAAATTATTTTCTTGTCTTGGTACTCAGTTAGCTCATAGCTCATTTTATCATCCTCAATCTGACGGGCAAACTGAGATAGTAAACAAATGTTTGGAAGGATATCTTCGTTGCTTTTTATCTCATAAACAGACACAATGGATCAAATGGTTGTCTCTGGCTGAATGGTGGTATAACACTTCCTTTCATACAGCAACAAAAATGACCCCATTTATGGCACTTTATGGGTATCAACCACCATCCATCACATCATATTTAAGAGAAAATTCTAAGGTTCAGGCAGTGGAACATCACATCGAACATCAACAACAAGTCCTCCAAATCTTAAAGGATAACCTCGTGTTGGCACAGAATAGAATGAAACAACAGGCAGATCAACATCGCAGTGAAAGAAGTTCTGATGTAGGTGATTGGGTATTCCTACGACTACAACAATATAAGAAAATGTCCCTCAAGCAAGCTAAGAAGGATAATAAATTATCACCAAAGTATTATGGTCCATACAAGGTGTTGCAAAAGATTGGTACTACGGCATACAAATTGGAGCTTCCTGCAGCTTCTCGATTGCACCCAGTTTTCCATGTTTCATGCTTAAAGAAGGTTATAGGTGACAAGATCCCAGTTCAAACAATATTGGAAAAACTTGACGAGGAAGGAAAAATTATATTGTAACCGGAAGCAATTATAGAAACAAGAACTCGACAGCTACGAAATCGATCAATTTCAGAGTACCTTATCAAGTGGAAGAACTTATCCGCTGAAGATTCCACATGGGAGGATGAGAATTTTATGCAAAAGTATCGAGAACTACTCAAGCGTTGAGGACAACAATTTTTTGAAGGAGAGGGGCAAGTTGGGTCCCTATAATACTAGTTATTACCCCATTACTATTGTAGCTATACCCCTTATTTATATTTTTGTGCCCCCATTGCCCCCATATTGGTATTAATGTGCCCATAAAATCCCTCTATTGTTATTTTTGTGGCTTTATATTATTATTGTTAGGTCGGCTGGATTATATTGTGACTCCATAGACTCCTATATATAGAAAGTAGGTTTTGTCATTTGAATCATCCAAGAATTGTTCATTTATGTAATGTAAAGGAGGTTGCCCCCTCGAAG
Source organism: Pinus tabuliformis (assembly GCA_031772625.1). NCBI lineage: Eukaryota > Viridiplantae > Streptophyta > Pinopsida > Pinales > Pinaceae > Pinus > Pinus tabuliformis. The sequence goes on along the minus strand of CM062817.1, from coordinate 1,907,387,093 downwards.
AGGCTGAATTCTAAGGCGTTGATCTATCTTTTCTATCTTTTCTTGAGTTGGTTTCATAACAACACCCCTCAAGGGATAACTTACCTCTTATTAACACCTGTATAGACTTTCGCTTAAAAATAATAAGACATACTTCTTGATCGAAATGATCAATTTCTTGGCTTGGTTGGCACTTACTAGTGAAAATTTTGACCTTCCTTTGTTCGCATTGATGATGAACAATTTTTCATCCTTGAAAACCATGTACTAGTTATTCATAAATATTTCATCATGCATGTAAATGTATGGACTCCCAAACATGACTCTGTATACATCATGGGGAACCACATCTAAATATGCTTCGTCAATAGAATCTACATTGATAGAAAATATAATTTTGCAGTATTTTGTTACCTTTAACTCCTAATAATTATTTATCCATCCCTACTACTTCCTCTACATCCCTTCCCATCTCAAATGCTCTCCAAAGTATACAAACCAACCCACCTGACCTTCATCAAATCCAATATAACCCTCCCCTTAATGAAGAACATCAGCGCTTTTGACAAAGGATTGATGAAATTTATACCATGCATGTTTGCAAAATATGCAAAGAATGATACCGAGAAATAAAAAAAAAACCTTTACGCGGTAGACTTTCTTGCTTTCGATGTGCATCATCTAATTCTACCAATCATTTTTCTGAACTGAGCAACATGAACCCTGGTGAACAACCCTATGTCCCTCAACCGTTAACACAAGTTGATGAAATGCTCATTGCACGTGTAAACCCCATTCTACAAGTCACTCATGCCTGTGGTGGTAAATAAAAATATAGTGGCCATACAATTAGCTTCCCTCAAGACATCACTACTATTGCCAAATACTTACCTAGAATTATTTCTGACTTAGACATCCTCATTGTGAAAAGGAAAAATCCATCTGAAAAGGCTTATGAATTCTTCGTTTGGAAATCACATGTCCTTGCAGCACTTGAATACAAAATAAAAAATGACCCTTACTACTGTGATGTTAAATTCAGTTCATCTCCAATTTCTGCACTACCAAATCACCCTATAGATATTTCTTCTCTTCTCCATAATTTAACCACCTCCTCTCTTGAACCCCATCAAACCACTACTAATTGTACTTATGATACTAATGTCATGCTACCTCCATTAGAAATCGAACCCTATTCTTTCGTTCCAATACTCCCAAATTCATGTGCTGAGCTTGAGCACATTTGTAATTATTTGCACTTGACCCATAAATTCAAGAAGATCTATTGATTGGCCTCCAATATATTTAGTAGCTATGAATGAATACAACACCATAGGCCTCTTTCGCACGGCATTCCGCACACACTTCCCTACAGGAATTGCCATGATCATGCAACCAAGACTTACAAAAGTTGAGATGCATGGATATGCTTTGCACTTGATGCACTACCATGATAACCTATTGGGTCAACACGCAAGATTCCGCTACTATATTTATAACATTATAATGTGCCACGTAGCCAAACAAATGCTAGTGTTTTTGTGAAGAAGTACATTGAGAACAACTTGGCAACAAAAGTTTCGGGCTGACGACAGTGTCTTCGTGACTCTCCAGATTCAATATTTCTAGAGAAAATAATGCGTGTCGGTTCAGGCCTATGATGAACACGGTCTTTCTAGAATAAATGATGATCTGACCTAACTAACATGATCACGCAAATAGGAACTCTGACATTCTTTTTCACTCTTAGTGCAACTAATACTAAATGGCATGAATTGCACATGATCATGCCTACCAGTGTTCCTTCCAGTTCAAACAACCACTTCCAATGGAAAATTCAAAACATAATTAAAAACCCACACCTAACATCCTAATATATGCATTGCAGATTTACAATTTTCCTCGAAGAAAACCTCCACAAAGGCCTTCATGCAATATAGTACTGGTGTAGGTATTTTTTAATATCCATTTCCCTCTACATTAATTTTCTACGTTGCATATATATGTTTTAACCAAATTTTACCTTAATATTATATTCAGATACTAATGGCAACATAGAGGATCCACACACATTCATGGCTTCCCCTTGTTGCAAAATGCACCAAACATGGAAACAAATGATCTACTCTCTTTCTGCAGAGAAAATGTTGATTGTAAAACAATCCTATCTCGCCATGCTGTGTTAAAATATATTTCAAAGTATAAACAACATGTGCGAGCTAACATCAAATGCTGTCACAACTTTCACAAAGTTCCATTCCAAAAGCACCTCCTGTTGATGTTATCTGAAAACACCTTACAGAAACCATTGCAGATAGAGACATTGGAGTGCAAGAAATATGCCATATGTTAAAAAAGCTACCTCTCTCTCTCTGCAGCTATACATTTTGTTCTTTGAATGTCAACAAGACTGTTTTCAAAAGTGTTTCGTAAGATACTAAGAATCCTCGTTCGACACCAAACTTTATCCTTGCATACATGAACAAGCCTGCTTCATTGGAATCACTACCTCTCCTTGAAGTTGCACGCTCATGGTCATATTATGCCCGTCGAAAAAAACCAATGGAACACATATTCCATCCAACGATTGTACATGTCTTGCCCCGCTACAATGTCATTCCTTCCTCTCATGATCCTTCTTATGCCACATTTTGCTGGAGTGAATTAATATTGTATTTCCCCTTCCACACACTCCCCAATGATATTGGTTCAACTAATGTAGAAATAATTGCACACTGGAAAAAAAAAAGGGTACATATACACCATGGCATGTCCATCGAGAAATTGAAAACTCACAAACCCCACATACTGAAGATCAAACTACCCACGACACCCCTCTTGATTCCATGCAGATGAATGAATGGCAAATCCTCTCTCAGCTGCACCCAAGTTACAATATTGTTGTTGATGACCTCGACATGATTGGCTACTGTGACTTCCATGCCAACCACAATTCATCACATACTACTATCCCTCTCCACTTGCAAGAAACTGCCATACATTTCCTTGAATTCAACCGCTCAGCTATTCAAAACCAACATAGTCCACAACAGTGTTTCGGATCGCAAGCCCATTAGACTTGAGGTTATGGCTCTCAAGGATATGGGCCGTATTCCTTCCATATTCAGTCCTGTATGGATCAAAGAGGTACATTTCATGCAAAAGGTTAGGGATTGCTGGAAGGAGCCAGTCAAGGGTTCCCCCTTTTTTGTTTGGGAAGAAAATCTCAGAAGAGTAAAAGGCATGCTGAAAAGCTCATCCAAGACTTTGCCCAACCCTACAACTAAAAGAAAAAGAATTCAAAGTTCCTTAGAACTGCATCATCTTCAGTTGAAAGAAACTGAAATCACAAAAGAAGACCTGGACAAAGAGACACAGCTTCAACAAAAATTTCACAAGGCTTGCTTTGCTGAGGAAGAATACTGGAGGATTAAATACAGGATCCTTTGGCTCAAAGCATGGTATGGAAACTCCTTGTTTCATAAGCAAGCCCAAGCCAGGAAATTCTCTAACTCCATCTCTAAAATTAAAGAAGAGAACTACATCCTAAAGGATATAGCAAGCATCAAAAAGGCAACTTCCGACCATTTTAAGAATCTGTATAGTGAGGGAATGAAGGTTAGACATAGTTCTAAACTCCTAGATGTAGTTCCCCACCTGATCACTGCTAGGATGAACCATTGTTAGAAGCTAAAGTCAACAAAAATGAAGTAAATGATGTCCTCTTTGATATGGACCCCGACAAAGCCTCGGGACCGGCCGAATTCACAACCAAATTCCTTCAGTCCTATTGGCAGATTGTGGAGAAGGAATTCCTCAAAATGATCCTAAAATCCCAAGATTTCCAAAAAATTGGAGGCTGCACAAATTCAGTATTCCTCGCCCTTATCCCCAAGCAAAAAGGAGAAAACTCCTTCAATAGATTTCACCTGATCTCCTTGTGCAATATTGGATACAAAGTAATAACCAAAGTAATAGTGAACAAATTGGGGAACATCCTCCCGAAAATCATCCTGGAGAACTAGGAAGGATTCATTCATGGTAGACAGATCATTGATAATTTTATTTTGGTTCAAGAGGCGATCCAATCTAGCATCCATCGAAAAGAAAAAGGTATGGTGGTCAAGCTCGACCTAGCAAATTCTTTTTATCGAGTTAGACATAGTTTTTTGCTGGATGTTCTGCACAAGATGGGATTTGGATTAAGCTTTATAAACTAGATTTTGGCTTGTATATCAGAGCCTTGGATTACTCCCCTGGTAAATGGTAGGGTTGTAGATTTCTTCAAAGCCTCTAGAGGGCTGAGGCAGGGGTGCCCCCTTTCACCCCTCTTCTTTGTGCTGCAGGCTTCTATCCTCACCTTTTATCTGGACAAGAAGTAACAATACCAATAGAGAGTTGGGCTAAGCATAGCAAGAGGGGTAAGAAACATCAATCATGCCCTCTTTCCTGATGACACGTTGTTGCTAGGGGCTGCAACTCCGCTATCAGATGTCAGATTTAAAGAAGTGTTGGATGAATTCTGTGAAGTATCGAGCAACAAATTAAACAATGGGAAATGTCATATTTATTGCTAGAATATTTCTCTATCTTCCCTAAATTCCATTTCTAGATGCCTAGGCTTTGCAGCCTCTTCAAATTGGACCTCTTTCAAATATCTTGGCCTTCCTATCTTCCTCAAGAGGGCCTTGACGAAATATTGGAACCCTCAGCTAGAGAAATTCAAAGCTAAAGTGTAGGACTGGGGCTCCTCCTAGCTCAATATTGCAAGAAAAGTAGTGCTCATCAAAGCAGTTCTCAACAGTCTTCCATTGTTCTAATTTTCTGTTCTCTTAGCACCTGTGGGTATTCTCAAGAAGATGGAGGACCTTATTAGGAAGTTTTTATGGAAGGGAGGCAAGAAAAATGAAAATAAAATCCCACTTGTCAACTCGGAAATTGCTTCCAAGCCTCTATAAGAGGGAGGACTGCATTTTAAAAACCTTTGCAATCAAAATTTAGCCATGGGAACGAAATTGACTTGGAGAATTATAGCTCCCAATCTAGGTTGGGCACATTCATAATTATGGAAAAAATACTTCGGAGGAAGGCATATTCACTGCTTTGATAAGCCCAAATCCCAATTCAGATCTCCCTTCAGCATCTAAATATCAAAGCATCTCCTTTGGTGAATTCGCAGGCTTATTGGATCCCTGCGAATGGTCAATCCATTAATCTATGGGAAGACCAAATTATGAGCAGGCCCCCGTTGGCTGAAACTCACACCTTGTATTCCCTATGGATGTGGATGATGGATGCACAGATGAAATCAATGTGGGATATGTCATGTTGGATCGAACATCACTGGGCAGGCTGGAAGCAGCTTCGGGTCCCTGTTGCTCTCCAAAGTGACTGTGCAGAGCTCTACAATCTTCTGCACGGGTTGGCTCCCATTCAAATTCAGAGAAAAGATGCCCATGGATGGGGTCTGCAGTGCGAAGGCTACTTGGTGGCACAGGGGTATTTTAAATGCTTATAAAGGCCATACATGTAGCCAGATCCTTTTCCCTAGAATGGGATGTATAAGTTCCCCTCCATCTCGAAAATTGATCATTTCTGTTGGTTGCTTTGCCATAAAAAAAAAATTTAACGGATGATAGGTTGCATAGGAGGGAATTTTTTGGCCCTTCTATATGCATGCTATGTATAGATAAGCCAGAATCCACCCTTCACCTCATGCTGGAGTGTAGATATGCCGTCCAAATCTGGAAAGAGCTCTTAGGAGCATGGAAATGTAGCTTCACTCTCCCTTGCATTATCTCAGACCTGTTTGCTAGTTGGATGTCCAGATACCCAAGTCCAATCCCAAAAAATAAATTAATCATAGTAGCTTAGATTTCTCTTCCCAAAATTATCAGTTGGTAGATTTGGTTAGAGAGGAATAGAAGGATATTTAGAAACAAAGAGAAGGATTTCAGTCTCGTTGCAATCACAGTCAAATGTCAGCTAAATGAATTCCTGAGAGATAGAATGGATGATTCAAGCCTATGCCAACAAGACATCGAGTTGGGTGCTGCACTCAGTCTCTAATTACAAAAATCGATTATCGTCCCCATTCCTCCCAAACAATTGCAAATCAAAGAAAATGAAGAAGACTTTTAGTCTTGGATTTCCAGGCAAACAATCCCCTCTCTCTTCTTTGACGGGGCATCCAAGGGAAATCCAGGGAATCACTGGTGCGGGAGGGTTCATAATGAATATAGAAGGAACTGCTATCCATAGATGTTCTTGGGGACTGGGTCACTCCTCTAGCATGCAAGCTGAAGCATTGGCTCCTTTCCAAGGGATCAAGCTTCTCAAAGAATTGGGATTCAGGGAGGTTAATGTCTTTGGTGATTCGCAGGTCATCATAAAAACAATGGTGACAAACTCTATTCCAACAGATTTACATCTTGCAAGGATGATTACAAGAGTAAAAGCAATGTCAAAGTCCTTAAAATTGGAATTTTTCCATGTGCTAAGAATAAACAACACAGAAGTGGACATTGAAGAAAACAAGGTAGCCGAGTTACCTGCTGGGGCTATTCTCAGAGACATAGAAACATCATGGGATCCAATTCCTTAATCCCCTATCTTCCATGTTTTACTACATTTTATTGAAGCAATTTGTATGCATTCACAAGCTCGGGAAAATAACAGAAATAGAGTTCATTGTAAAATGTAAGAAGAGACGAATCATAAGTGTATGCACCTTGATCCTCTTGTTGGTAAGGTGCTTAGCAATCACCTCCAATATTTGTAATCTGTGTTGTAGCTTCTTCTTTTTTTCTCGTTAAGACTACTCTAGGAAATTATATTATGTACAGAGAGAAATTACATGCAGTGAAACAAGTTTTCCAGGCCAGCGATAGCACTATGACATTGCAGCCAACAGAGGCGTGCATTGAGCGCTGGATACCCCAAAACCTCATCAAAAAGCCATTGTTTTAACATAGACATTGCCCACGCAGGGGCTGAGACACAGAAACACTACCCACGCAGGGGCTGAGACCCAGAAACACTACCCACGCAGGGGCGACCCTGTAAATTAACAGACTTCCATAATAAACTAGATGATGAAATTTAAAACAGAGCAGGATCAAAATTGAAAACAGAGCAGGACCATACATAATAAGCGACCAGAACGAGACCAAGCTACCATGCGACCAAGACAGAAGACCAAGTGACCAAGACAGAAGACCAAACATGATCAGACGACCAAGACCGGGGACATCAAAATAGGACCTGAAAGGCGGGCGGATGATGGAGTTATTCGTCTGGCTCCAAGTCGTCCGGGTCCATCTCCACGATCGGGTACCCAAAGCCTTCAAAGGGGTAATCCTGGTCCTCGTTCGCGCCCGCTCTGGACGATGACGCCTCCTGCGTCTGAGTCTGGATAGGCGCCTTCCCTTTTGCATCTTCTGCTTGAGCCACGTCTTGGTCCAGCGGATTCGCAGAGGGTAATTCATGATTGCTTGCCCCCTCGAGGTCCGGCGCTGCATCTCTGACAAAGAGGATGGAAACATGGGCATTGAAGTTGCCCAGCTTGAATACCGCAGTGCCGAATGCTGGGAGTTCAGGCTGCCTTGGCGGTCTCTCATTCGGGTCGGAGGTATCCATGAATTGAGATACTTGCAGGTGGGGGATTCCAGCCCGACGTAAACTACAACAGCAACAGCACTGGTGATGCCCTTCTGCCACTGCGGGAGGGCGAGAAGGTGCCCCATGACCAGGCCCTCTTCGACATGGCTGTCTTTCTCTAGTTCTTGCCATATGAACAGAGAAGCTGCCCAGAATGTCCGCTCTACAAAACGAATACCAAATCTCCAGAAGCGTCCAAGTGCAGAGAATGTTCTCACTCGTCTGCAGAACCAGAACTCGCCAAGAATGTCGCTGCAACATTCTTGCTCCATCCTTAACCTCCGCGGCCTTCTCTCGGAACCTGAGCGCCATGAATGCGCTTCTCTCTCACCTTCTGCCAGCATTAATGAGCATTAAGGTTTTTTGGAGCAGAGGCTTATGTTATTAATGCCTTCGTCCTCTTCACGTGGCGTAGTCCTCTTGGCATGTGGCACCATGCCATCAACCAACGCATCACCCGCATCCGGGGACTGAGCCTCTGCAAAGATGAGGTTTTGATATTCCTGTAATTGCTGTCTGTTAGTTAAGATGCTTATATCCCCTGAAAGGAGCGGTTTTCTCGTTTCAGTTCCTATGTTGGCCAGGAGATCCGCAACTTTGTTGCCCTCCCTTTTAGTATGAGTGAAGGAGATGGCCCTAAAATTGTTGATACGCTGCGCTACCTCATTCATTCTTGCCTCCAGCCTCCAGCTTGGCGCTACACTTCTCGCATTTGAGCCGTTCTGTAACCTGGTAGCTAAGTTGATCAGAATCTGGGAGTCCCCTTCGACGATCAAGGATTGAATATTGAGGGTCTCTGCTTGCATCAATCCTTGCAGTAGACCTTCCAGCTCTGCAGAATTGTTGGTGTCCCACCCTAGATTTCCATAATAGATCCTGATGGCTTGGCCTGAAGAATCTCGAATGAGACCACCATATCCTGCCTCCCCTGGGTTGCCTTTGGAGGCCCCATCGAAGTTAATTTTGAAGGTGTTTTTGGGGGGAGCTTTCCACTGGCAGTCAATCCTTATGGATTGGGAGGGAGAGTTGCTGAGGAGAGAGTTGGGGGAGAGTTGTAGCTGCCAGTTGCCTAATATGATGCGCTCAACCTCAGTGGATGGGAAGTCTTCCTTGGACCAATTCTGGAGAGCCATAGTTTCCTGAATGTTCTTGTGAATTCTTCTCCAGGTTTCTTCTAATGGTGAGTGTTTATCCCTGAAGATTCGCTGGTTGCGTTCCTTCCAGATGTTCCAGAGAACTATGCCCGGTATAATGCTCCAAAGGTGGTTGAGGATTTGGCATTCGAAGGGTTGCATTGGCCAGAGTCTTAAAGAATTGACTATATCATTTTCTCCCATACATCTTTTTTGGCATCGGAAGCTGGCCTTGTCCCATATACTCTTGGCGAAATGGCAGGTATCCAGGAGGTGGTTGAGAGTTTCTTCATCCTGTGCACAGTTCATACATATTGAAGGGCCACTGTAACGCCGTTTCCGAAGCTTATCCCAAGTGAGAATTTTTTTATGGCTTACCAACCACAGAAAGTATGCAATCTTTGGCCAAGGTCCCAATTTCCAGATTTTGCTCCACAACGGGTCAGGGGGAGAGGGGAAGTTATTCAGCAATCTGTAAGCTTCTGAGGTGGAGTAAGCCCCTTTTGGCAAGTAACCCCATCTAAGGATATCACTACCGTCATCATGCCTTATCCTTCTTTTATTAAGTTCAGTGGTGAGCTCCTCTTGCCTTTGAGTGCCTGGGTGTTGGAGGATCCGGTCGCTTCCCTTCCATTTTCGAAAGTTGTGCTCCAATTCGGTTAACCAAAACTGATGAACCGTTTTATGCAGTTGGTTTGGTTCATCAGGGATGATATCCGAGTGAAGATTGTCTTGAAGTTTGGGCTGCTGGTTCCAAGCATCGGTCCAAAAACGAGCTGTGCGACCATTCCTAATTTCCCAAAAGCTGTGCTTTTGAATGAGCTGATAATGTTGTTTAGCCGCGTTCCATATAGTAGAACCCTTTTCAGTGGGGATGAAGCGAATGAGCTCCTCTTGAGGCCGGTCTTCTGCGTATTTGGTTGTCCACACTTTCCCCCAAGGCTTTTCTGGGCAAGTGATCCATTGCCACCATATCTTGGCGTTCATTATGGAATTGCTGTATTCAGGGTCCCTCAATCCTATTCCCCCCTTTTCCTTGGGCATACATGCAGTTGACCATTTGACTAATGCCCATTTGCGATTAGTGGCTGCGCTGCTCCAGAGGAAATTACGTTGCAGATTTCTTATACTTTTTAGCACCCATTTAGGCGCTGCCAAAATGGAGAATAAATACAGAGGCATGGCCTGCAAAACAGATTTAATAAGGACAATTCGTCCAGCCAAGTTAAGGGATCTATAAGTCCATTGAGAGAGCCGATTTTCCAGCTTCTCTAGCAGGAATCGCCAAGCTGGAAGTTTGAGGGCAGAAACCGAGAGGGGGGCACCTAAATATTTGGAGGGCAGAGTAGCCCCGGGGAAGCCTAAAATGCGGGAGACAGCCGTTTTGACAGATGGAGGAGTGTGGAAGAAGAAAATTTGAGATTTGGCATTATTAATACACATTCCAGAGGCTTCCGAGAAGGTTTGAAGGAGGGATTTGAGGCGACGGGCTTCTTGTACCGAGGGGTATCCAAAAAGCATTGTGTCGTCCACAAACTGATGATGGGAATTGGCTGGGGAATTATGAATTGAGATGCCTTTAATCTGATGCGAGTGGAGAGCATGCTTGATGAGCCTTCCTAATCCTTCCGCCATTAAAACGAAAAGGAAGGGGGAGAGGGGATCGCCTTGGCGAATGCCTCGAGAAGGGTTGAAGGGGTGTGAGGGGAAGCCATTGACTAGAATGGAGAAGTGAGCAGAGGTGATCATATTCATAATCCATCGAATCCAGGGAGCACAGAAACCAAAGGCTTTTAGCATCTCCTGTATGTAATTCCAATCTAATTTGTCAAATGCCTTGGATAGATCAAGTTTGAGAAGCATACCTGATTGCTTTGAGTGCTTGAGGGAGTGAATAATTTCGTGAGAAAGAAGAATGCCATCCATAATATTCCGCCCTTCCACATACCCTGACTGTTCCGGGGAGATGAGCCCGGGGAGGAGAGGTTTCAGACGGTTAGCTATCACTTTTGAAATTACTTTGTAGATAACATTGCAGAGCGCAATGGGCCTGAATTTGTCCGGAGTGAGGGAGTCCTCCTCCTTGGGAATGAGCGCTATGAAAGTGGCGTTGAGAGCGGGCAAGAGCCAGCGCATTGCCCTAGATTCTTCCACTATTTGCCAGACCTCCTCCCTTATCATATCCCAGAAGGCGTGAAAGAAGGTAGTGGAGAAGCCGTCTGGTCCTGGGGCTTTGCCTTCCTTTAGCTGCCTCATGGCATCATCTACTTCCTGTGGTAGAATGGGTCGCATGAGGTGCTCGTTTTGTTCCTCTGAGATAAGTTTTGGTATCTTGTCCGTGATTTTACGGATGGCCCTCCTCCTGTCTTCTTTTCCCTCCTTATGAATCTGCTTGAAGTGATTTAGGAGAACCTCTTCAATCCCTTCATGCGTTTCCACTTTTTCTCCTGGCGATTTTTGTAAAAACGGGATTTTGTTGTAGATTCTTCTTTGCACAGTGGTGTTGTGAAAGAATTTTGTGTTGCGCTCTCCCTCCTTTAACCATCTAACCCTTGACTTTTGTTTCCAATAAATCTCCTCTTGCTTTCTTCTGTTGTCCAGCTGACTGTGTAGATGGCGTTCCTGTTCCAAGCTGGCTTCAGTATGCCCTTCCTTGATGACCTGTTGATGAAGAGTCTCCAGGTCCTGAGTGAGCTTCTGCTGATCCTGGAAGATGTTGCCGAATATATCCTTATTCCAGCGTTTGAGGTGGTCTTTGAGAAAGCGAAGCTTTTGCTGAAATTGATACATTTTGGAGCCTTCGGGGGGAATGAAGGCGTTCCAGATGGATTTCACAAAATCTTTGAAGGAGGGATGTGTAAGCCAGAAGCCTTCAAAACGAAAAGGACGTTTGAGTGTGTTACCTGGCCGCTGCCATTGAAGGGCGATTGGCCAATGGTCCGAACCCGAGTGTGCGAGGATTGCTGCCGAGAAATCCCCGCCTAGGTGTACTGCATTATCCGAAAGGAGGAAGCGGTCCAGCTTTGAGGCGATTTGATATTTACCTGATCTCCGATTATTCCATGTGAAGGTGCCGTTGCAAAAAGGCATATCGATGAGAGAGGAGGATTGAATGAAGCTTCGGAAGTGGGAGTCTTCTGGCTCCAATCTGCTCCTACCTCCTAGCTTGTCATTCGTCTGCGTTATCATGTTGAAGTCCCCTGCTATCATCCAAAGCGGGTATTTTCTATTATTGCTGAGGTCTTCTATTGTGTCAAGAAGCGCTATCTTGCTGCCTGGTTCTTGAGGGAAGTAAACATTTGACAGATTGCCGTAGACATTGGTACCCAAGATGTGAAACGTAGCCTGGATGAGGTGATGCGAGGCATGGAAATCTGAGAGGGAAACTGCCTGCGGGTTCCAAGCAATCGCCAAGCCTCCAGAGGCACCTGAGGCATCAACAGCAACCGACCTACATCCGTGCCAAGCTTTTGAGAGAATGCTTCCTAGCGTTTCACTGTTGCATTTTGTTTCTTGGAGAAAGCACATCTGTGGTTTTTCCATTCTAATCATATGTTTGATCATCCTGAGTTTTCCGGGGCTATTGAGCCCTCTTACATTCCATGAAACTAGCTTCATCATCATCAATTGATGGTGGGTTTGAAGTACTTTGTGAGCTGAGCACATCTCCCTGAATCTACCAGGATCTTACCTATCTCTATTGTTCTTTGCAGATCTGTTTTCCTGCCTCTTTTCTTAGGATTCTTCAAGTGCTGATTTCCATCCCATTGGCTGTCAGGTTGTATTCCCAGCTGACTTTGGTGGTAGGCTCGAGAGATGACCATTTCGAGCTTGTTGAGCGTGAATTCTGGTATCTTGTCAAAAGCTTGTTTTTGACAAGCTATCTCCAGCTCTATGATATCGAGTCCATGTAAATCGAAACTCTCTGGTTCCTCATCCATTTTTTGCACCTGTTCTCCTTCTCCCTCAGGGTTTTCAGGGTTCTGAGGGCGCTCCCTCTCCCCTTCGTCTTCCATGACTTTACCGATGGCAGGGGATTCTGTTCTTCTCCGCTGATGCGAGGAGGGGGATGAGACATTCGAGGGGGGAATAGGGGGGTTAGATCCGGGAGGAGAAGACGAGGAGGACGGGATATTTGGCATGGCCGTGGAATCATGCAAAGGATTCTCTGGGTCATCACCCAAAATGTCAAAACTGTTCTTGGTTACTGGGCCATGGGTCTTGGAGACATGGGTTTGAGACCCATTGGGGGGTTTTTTGTGAGAGCGCCTTCTGCTGGTGACTTTTGTGAAGCCATCCTGAGCAGGGGAGTCTGAGGAGCTAGGTTTATTGGATTGGGCATTTTGGGGACAATCTCTGAATAAATGCCCGAGAGAGTGGCATTTACGACATCTGAAAGGTACATGCTCGTAATCAAGAGGCTGGATATACTCCTCATCCCAATGGGAGAGAGTAACAGAGTCAGGAAGGGCTTCGTTGAGTCGAATAAACACACAGATACGGGCATAAGAAACATACTTACGACTCTTGGTTTCATCGGAGGATCTGATGTATTCTCCCACTCCATCTCCTATCCTTTTGAGAGAGTCCTCCTCCCAGTATTCAGCTGGGAGGGAGTATAACCTGATCCAGACAGGTGCCAGGGTTAGGTCTTCTTTGTCTGGGTTGAATCTAGGGATCCAGTCCCTCAGATAAAGCCCAGCCGCATTGAAGAAGTAAGGGCCTCCCACTAGAATACGGTGCTTGTCCTCCAGACAGTAGAAGATGGCCGTGAAGAAACCTTTTGGTCCCAGTTGAAGCGTGACATCCCCTTTCGGTTTCCATTTCGCCTTTATCCATCCGTATAGAGCTTTCTCCGTGGGCCAGAACCCGATGAACTTCCCTATGAGGGCATGATCCTGCATGAACTGTATTCTTGCTTCTATTTTTTCTCCTGGTAACTCTATACGTGGTCTTTCCTTGGCCACTGGTCTGCAAGTGGAAGATGTTACCTTTTGCCCTTTTTCAGGCTCGTCTGAACCATTCTGATCCTTGCTTTCCCCTTTTTCATCATTTTCGTTGCCCATGGTGTCCTTGCTGGGATGATGTCGTGTGTGCAGAATCTCACTGTCCACAGTTCCGAAGACAACCCCGTGCTCCGGATCGAGATGTGACGGGGAGGGCCCTGACGCCCCCCCCAACGGATGAGCCATGTTACAGGCCTGGTACAGCGCAGTTTCTCACTGCCGGTTTGAGTCTGTTACTGTACAGAAGAGCTGAGCGGAAGCGTAGTCGGCGCCGTTGCAGGTGTTCTCAGAGCGCTCGCTAACCCTAGGAGCCCTCCATCGTCAACCAACACCCAATCTGTGTTGTAGCTTTATGCCAAGTATCCAACCCCAAATTCTTGACCAAAACAGTTGCAATAATATTTTCCTATGATCCTAAGTCAAAAAAATCATCAATCTTTGTCTCCTTAACCTGTATCTTTACATCAGAGAGTGTGGTCATTTATCTAGGCTAGTTCACCTCCTTCTACACCAATATACAAATGATTTTTGTTTAAGATACCTTCAACATGGTTGCTAGAATTTGTGGACATGACATTCTTCTTCTTATTATCTTTCTTCTTGTTCTTTAGGATTAGATCTAGATGAAACTTCCAACACTTCTCCTATGTATGACCATCAATATTGTAGTGGTTGCTAGGATCTTTGTGGTGTGTTGTGGCTCCTATAATTTTACCTTTTACCGTCTTTTTTTTTTCTTCTTTCCCTACTTAGAAACATCATGTTTCTCTTTCTCCTTTGATCCACTTGATTGTGCTATAGGTACTATCCATATAAACAAGCCTAGTCCAGTGATTTGGGCTTGAATAACATCACATTCTCACACATATGGCGGTGAAAACCCAGGAGATACTTTAAAAGAATTTTTACAAATTAGGCCACTCAAATAAACAAATAATACTTGGAAAAAACACACAAAGAAAAAACTATCTGGGGTTGTAAGAGGAAGTAAGTGGATGACAAAACCTTATATATAGAAATAAGTTGGAGTATCTAACTTCCCAATAGGATACCTCAACACAAGATAATGATTATGAATCATCTAGAATGCGGAAGGAGGTAACCCCAACTAAAAATATATTTCAACAAAGGACAAGTTGAAGAAGATAGGACAATGATACTATAGGGAACATCAATCTCTGTGAGGATATCCTATTAACACTTCTAAAAAGAGTGTCTTAATGAAAAGTAGTGAAAAGGTAATACTCAACATAAATCTATCTCTTTGGATACTTATCTAAATTTTCAATCAGACATTTAAAGAGATTTGTCAGCAAGTAAAGGTGAAAAAAAAGGCAAGCATAACTGCAATAAGGACTTGATCAAAGAAGAAATGTTGCCTAATTCAAGAAAGGCCATGCTTATGATAAAGGCATTTCCCTCCAAACCAAAAATCAATGAAGATAGTATATTGAAACCTTAGAGACCCCAACTATACAAGGAAACAAATGCTTCATTAGGAACATATATATTGAGAAATGCCTATGATAATACTACTCCAAGACACTAGATGTTATAGTGAAATAATAAGTGAAATTGCATCTGAGTGTTGGAAAGGTTGACAATCAATTGAAATTAGTGCCAGTAGTCACATAAGGGGATTAACTATGATTTGGAAGCCACCAAAAGTAATAATTACAAACCTATTATCTACTCCTCATACTTTTGGCCTAGTTCTGTTTAATTGGCATAGCTGAAATTGGATTTATAACAAATAATTATTGTTGTCACCTGATTGGAAAAAAGGACAAGCATGACTAATTCAGAAATGGCATCCTAATGTTGTAAAGGTTGTGAATCAAAAACAATGGATGTCAATAGTCTCTCACAAGGGGATTGGCTATGATTTGGATGCCCCCAAAAGTAATCATTACAAGCTTATAACCTAATCTTCATACTCTCGGCCTACTTCTATTTAATTTTCTTAGCTGAAATGAGATTTATAATGAATGCCTATTGTCCTCACTAAACCAATAAATTAATCTACTTCTTCATCAACACTCTCTAGAATAACCCATGCTCTTGTGGCTTTATTCCCAAGGGTTCACAACCAAGGATCGATTGAAACACTAAGTACTAACTTAAGTGTTTTTGTTTAAAAAACACAATTAATTTTATAGCAAATAATAGCAACAAAATCACTATAAAATCTTCATAGAATGAGGTAGAGAAAATATTGTGTTATGAAACCAACTCACAAAAGATAGAAAACATAGATCAACGCCTTAGAATTCCGCCTATTTGAGGGGGCAACCTCATTTACATTACATAATTGAACAATTCTTGGATGATTCAAATGACAAAACCTCCTTTCTATATATAGGAGTCTAAGACATCACAATATAACCAAGCCAACCTAACAATAATAATATAAAGGCACAAAAATAACAATTGAGGGATTCTATGGGGAATAGTAATAACAATATGGGAACAATAGGGGCACAACAATATTAATAAGGGATACAACTACAATAGTAATGGGGGCATCATTAGTATTATAGGGACCTTACATTCCCCTCTCCTTCAAAAAAGTGTTGTCCTCAACGCTTGAGTAGTTCTAGATGCTTCTATATAAAACTCGCATCCTCCCATGTGGAATCTTCAACGGATATGTTCTTCCAATTGATGGGAAACTCCAAAATGGATCTATTTCATAGTTGTCAAGTTCTTGTTTCTATGACTGCTTCTGGTTCCAATATAATTTTTCCTTCCTCATCAAGTTCTAGCAATATTGTTTGAAATGGGAGCCTGTCACGTATAACCTTCTTTAAACATGAAACATGGAAAACTGAGTGCACTCGAGAAGCTGCAGGAAGCTCGAATTTGTATGCCATAGTACCAATCTTTTGCAACATCTTGTATGGACCATAATACTTTGGTGATAATTTATTATCCTTCTTAGCTTGCTTGAGGGACATTTGTTTATATGGTTGTAGCCGAAGGAATACTAACTCACGTACATCAAAACTTCTTTCGCTATGATTTTGATTTTCTTGTTGTTTCATTCTTTTCTACGCCAACACGAGGTTATCCTTTAAGAGTTGAAGAACTACTTGTTGATGTTCGATGTGTTGTTCCACTACTTGAACCTTAGAATTTTCTCTTAAATATGATTTGATGGATGGTGGTTGATATCAATAAATTTCAGGCATTGTCTGTCCCAAGATCAAAAAAGGACATTCAATCCTTTTAGGGAAAGATCAACTTTGTGAGGAGGTTTATTCCCAATTTTTTAGAACTAGTGAAACGTATCACCTCCATGCTAAAAAAGGGATGAGAGATTAAATAGATTGATGCAGCATGAAGATATTTTGAAGCCATAAAAAGATATATTATGGAAACTCCCATAATAATCCACCCGAACTATAGCAAGGAGTTTCGTATCTTCTCTTTTGCTTCTTGTGACACCCTTGTAACAATCTTGTTGCAGAAAGATGATGAAGGTACACGAGCACCTAGTGGCCTTTTTTAGCAAAACTTTAAGGGATGTTGAATTAGGGTATGCCATTATTGAAAAGGAGGTCTATGCTCTTATTAAGTTCTTAATGGAATTCTGAATCTACATTTTGCACTCCAAGTTGATTGCCTATGTACCCTCTACGTCAGTAAAGGATGTCCTAACATAGCTAGATGTTGATGGAAGAAGGGATAAATGGATTTCAAAGCTCATTCAGTTCAACATCGAATTGAAGCCCACCAAGCTTGTCAAAGGCCAAGGCCTTTCTCAGCTGATGGCTGAATAAAATTAGAAAATGTTGGACATAAATTACATGGGTACAAATTCAGAGGTTGGGAAGACAGGGGAAGCAATAACGGAACAAGGGCAGAACTAGTCTTTGGTTGAAAATCTGGCTTCTTTTGAGTGGTATTCTAGAATATCTCACTTCTTGTTGAAGCTAGAAGTTCCTCCAGGCCTTAATTCAAACCAGGCTAGGACCCTTAAGCTCAAGGCAACCGAATTTTCTATCTATAACAACTTGCTTTATTGGAGGGACCAATCTGGAATCCTCTTAAGATGCCTAGACAAAGAGAAATCCATGGAGGTTATGCATCAATTCCATTCTAGCATCTGTGGAGGACATCACTATTGGAAAACCATAGCCCACAAGATCCTGAGAGCCGGGTATTATTGGTCCGCTCTGTTTTCTAATGTATTTTCATTTGTAAGATCTTGTGACAAGTGCCAGAGGTTTGCAGGAAGGCAGCAGCTGAAATCTTTGCCCCTGAAGCCAATACATACTAGTGGACCTTTCCAACTATGGGGTTTGGATTTCATAAGGGATATTAATCCACATTCCACTAACCAACATAGATGGATTTTAGTAGCCACTAATTATTTTACCAAATGGATCAAGGCCATCCCCACCAAGAAATTTGATCACCAAGTTGTCATGAAATTATTGATAGAGAACATTTTCACTAGGTTTGGCTACCCAAGTAAATTGGTTACAAACAATGTAGCAACTTTCAGGGCAAAAGAATTGGTGGACATGTGTGACTTAATGGGCATTAAGTTAGTGTTTTCCACATCATATTATCCTCAAGGTAACGGCCTAGCAGAGTCTTCCAATAAAATCCTGGTAAGGATAATAAAAAAGTTGCTCGAAGACAACAAAAGGAGCTAGGATTCTGAACTGAAGTTTGCATTGTGGGTTGACAGGGTTACCACCAAGAAGTCCACAGGGAATTCTCCATTCAATTTTGTATATGGAACTGAGGTTGTTTTCCCAATCCAATTGATCCTCCGTGTGGCCAAATTATTGCAGGAAGAGTATAACGAAGAAAGTGACATGGCAAGGAGGATGAGTGACTTGGCTGAAGTTCATCAGATCAAAGATAAATTGATTGAGAAGTTTATAATACATCAAAGGAAAATCAAGGAAGCATTTGACAGAAAGGCAAAGATGGATAATTTTCAGGTCGGGGACTGGGTTTTAAATTGGATGCATTGAAAGAAAATAAAGGAAATATTGGCAAATTTGATGCTCTATGGACAGGACCGTTTGTCATCTCTCAGGTCCAGGGGAACAATACTTTCATACTGCAAAGTTTCGATGGAGAAATAGTTTTTGATGGCCCAATCAATTGGTGGTTTTTGAAAGCGTATTTTGTTTAAGGCTTTCAGACCTCAGTATTGTAAATTTGTTATATCTAGAGTTTTAGTGTAAGCTTATATAGACTCCATGCCCAATGGAATACTAGGTAATATTTCTAATCTGGTTTCTTATGTAAGAGGTAGTAGTCTACGGTTCTTGAAACCTCACAGGGAGGTTTTCATCCCCAGAAGGAGCCATTGTTAGCCCTGAGATGCAGTGCTGACTTTTTGAAGGTTGAAAGAAAGGCTTGGTCCGTTTCGTTGTTCTTAAAGGGGCCCCACGTGGGCCATTTTCTCCTTCTTCTCTTACGCCGCTCACACTCTACCCTTCCTGTTTCCTTTATTGACCTTCCAATCCTGAGAAAACCCCCTTTGACCTTAACCCCAACTGTGAAAGCCCAAAAAGCACCCATAAAAACTTACCCATATGTCTTATGCGCTTATGGCACATTCCCTAAAGGCAGTTCATACCTTCGTCATCGATCTTTTCCCACCGATCCTATGGCCCACATTCCTTCCGATCAATGTGACATGCATGATCGTTCTACACCATTAGATCAACCCCACTACGTGTCATCCACTGAATTGCATTGTGCGAGTTCTGACACTACCACTTACCACATGATGCCCATGTGATAAAACCCATTACCACTCAAATCAAACCACCTCGCATGTTATCGTCCGCACGTCTTTGTCGCCCCATAACTGTCTAATTTGCTCACCTAAAGATCTAATAGCCTGAACATGTCCTGCTCCCACCACGACTGCTAGCCTCCAAAACCAATCTCCACCACATATCTCCCTTGATCCGACAACCACCATTCATTATCACTCAGAGCCGTTCATCTTCCCATGCACTCCATATCCCACGTCCTGTCTATTACGGAGAAGATGGCTGACTCTGCTAGACTGGTGACAGTCTGACCATTAAGCTGAATTAAAAGAAGAGCATCTCTGAAGGAGAAAGGGACACCACACAACTCACCAACCGAATTAAAAATTCATGGAACCCCTCTTCCAGGATCAATCCAACAACCTGAAGGACAACACAGTACTAGAACTGATCAGGTTTGCGTAGTGGAGAAAGCAACTACATTCAAAGACACTATCAGATAGTTAATGGTAGTTGGTGGTCGATTAAGACCCCTCCATCCCTAAATGGCCAAAGGCCATTGTAATGATAGATTATAAATAGCCGGAAGAAAGAGGGAACCAGGGTTGGCAATTGTGTTTCGGTTCAACTTTTGAAGACTATAGATATTCTGTAACTTGCAGCATCTCATCTTCATTTTTAGCAATGAAAGCTTCTTTCGTTGTTAATTTATCAATGTCGATTTCTCCTCTTCTCTAGGCTTGTTCCTGAGGTGTTGTATTCATGATTTCATCTATGTTTAATACTGGATAATTGTCCTCTTATCTCTAGATTAGACAATTGAATGTATCAGTGGGTAGGTCACTGAGGTTTCTTATGTATCAAATGCAAGGTAACTGTCATCTTATCTCTCTATTGATAGATTAGATTTGCAAGTTTCTCTACTCGTTGCAGCTGGCCATCATACATCCTGTATGCATATGCTAGTGGGGTTAGTATTCTTCGTCTATTCACGTAATTCCAAAATTGTTGAGCATTGGTGGTCTAAAGGCTTGTAGTCTGAGGGTGTTTAGGCATGTCTGGAGTGAAAATATAGTAGAAGTGGTTATCTGGCTTGAACCAAACCATCACCCATCCCAATACATTCCTAGAACCATATTGAAAGTTATACGTTACCAGGGATTTCCGAGCTACAACCTAGGAGAGTTTCCTAGAGCTCTAATAGGTCCTTTTCCTAAATAGTCTCCTAGGTCCGAAAAGATAGCAAACAATAATCACAAGGACCTATTAGCCATGTTCGACTAAGGTATTCATTTTTGGTAAATAGTTTATGTCAATCTAGAAAAGGGTTAAACTTATAGTGAGTAGATGTATTTTCATTTACTTTAATGAGTTCGAAAATACAATTGCTTGACAATATTTTCATGTTTAGGGATTCTGAAAGGAGGTGAAAGAGAAATCCATTCGTAGTAATGAGTGGTACAAAAGGGTAAATATTGGTTCTGGTCATGATCAAAATTCTTAAAACATGTAGAGGTCAAGTGGTTGGCTAATAAGATCACTCATCGTAGTGGTTCCTTAGGAAAGGGTAAGAAAAACAAGTGAAATTGTATGATTGGCCATGGAGATTGTGATAATAGAAAGAGAAAACCAAGACTCGTATGGTAGAAGTAGGCTGATAAAAATGGCAATCACAAGAATAGCATGAGAATGGTTTCATTTTCTACAAAAGCTTGAAACATGGGGAACTATGGTTGAAATTGGTTTCAATTTTCGACAAGCATGAAACATGAGAAAAATTATGTTTGAGAGCGGTTTCATTTTTTACACAAGTTTGAAATAGAGAAAAACTATGCTTCAAATAAGTTCACATGCCCCCAATATAATGACTAAATTCTAGGCACATTCCCCTGAACCTTCATTTAATTCATCTAAGAAGACTATCATTTAGTAATAAGTGGATGGAATTAAGGTTCATTTATGAGATCAAGTGAGAGACTCAACTGAAAATTTACAATTTGTAATCCAAGGCTTGAATCAGAAGGGTATTTGTTTCATTTTTTTAACAAGATCGAAATCAGAAAATAACTATGCTCATGAAACATTGTCTCATTTTTCGATGAGCATGACACAAGAAAAGGAACTTTTCCCCAAGAGGTTGTTTCATTTTTTAATGAGCTTGACACAAGAAAAAAGAAATTTGTTCCGGGGACCTAATCATTAACCTAAAAATCCCATAGTTTCCAAGAGGTTCTAATCATATAAGGGAACAATGCTCTGGAATGTATCAAAGGATCTAATGGAAATATGAGGCTCCAATTCTCCCAATACATGATGCACTACATCACTTACTAGATCATCAATAGATTTTGGAATGGAATAGGTTGCCACAAAATTAATTTGTGGTGGGGAAGATACCACTTGCATATAAGGAACATTTATGGATCTTATTCTATTAGGAGTTAAATTAGGACTCAAACAAAAAAGTTAGTTAATGATCTTGATCCTTCCTTCATGTGGGAAATTCTTCACATGAAATAGTGAAGAAAGAAGAACTTCCATGCCATAAAAAAAGTCATGCCCAAGGAGTAAAATAAAATCCAAACGGACCTGGACTACCTTCCCATTAATATAGACAATATTTCCTCCAAAGTTAATAGGAAAATCAAGAAGAATCCCGAACATTTAACTGGTTCCTCTGTTAAAATTCAAAATATTATGGGTAACAGGCACAAGATGTGAGAACCAAAAGCTTTCCAAGTAGATGAGGACAAAAGATTAACACACACCCATTCATCTATGACTCTCCTAGGTACAGACATATTACAATTCTATACTATAATCTAGAAGGCCACATAAGGAGGAAGATGATGTCTTGCCAATCGACTCTAATCAAAGGAACCCACCATACTACTAGGAGGGGGTTTCATGGGAATTGGAGAACTACCACCTTGTGTTATGGGACTAGGATAATTTTTCCGATATGTTGTGGTACTGGTAACAGTAGAATTTCCCCCCTGTATAGTGGAAACATAACGATTGTCTCCCTCTTCCATTGAAATAGGAAGCTTTCCCCCCCATCTCATTAGAATATGAAGAAATGGAAGAACCTGAGAGGTATGCACTTCCCTCTCTACAAGAAACGTACGATCAGCTAAAGTTGGAATCGACTCAACGATTACCTTGAACAATGGTTGTTTGGTAACAAACTCATGGGATTCACGTTCAAAGAGAGTGGAATTGATTTCATTTGGATTATGATCAATCACTTCATCATCTAGTGGAGGATTAGGGGAAACTTTTGATAACTAGCCAGAAGTGAAGGCTAAGAAGCTGTAACGTTTTCTGAAACTTTGGAGGATTCACCCATATAAGGAAAAAGGTGAATAGGATTATTGGATTCACATAAGCTATAGGGAAACTTGACTTTGCCCTTTTTCCCATGGGCCTTACTATCAGTAGTTGAAGTTTTATCACCAACATGATCTTGAGAGGTTGATGGAAAACGCCGATGTGAGTCGGTTGCAACAAACAGAGTAAAAAATTCCATGTAATAAAGTTAATAAAGGAGTGAAAAATAATAACCAAGGTCATGGGACACATATTCCAAGATGAATGTTGGAAAAAACATCTAAGTGCAGGTATTCATTTTGTTTATTATGGCTAAGAAAATTGGCAAAGCAAATGGCAAAGGATGGAAAGGCATGAGGCATTAATTGGCATTTTATTTATGAAAACAATGGAATTTAGGAGAAAATGAAGGTGAAATGTCACATGTTTCATGTGAGGAGGAACATGAAGCAAAATAATGGAAAATTGAAAAAAATAGAGGCCTCATTAATAAAAACCCTTCTAAGGATGAGTTGGTACCTTTTGTGAGCTTAGTTTTGGAGCTCTCTCTCTCTTCTCTCTCTTGCACTCTTGGAAACATAGAAAATTCTTGTAGCACTCTAGAGTTGGACCAGGAAAGAAAAGGAAGGTCCAAGAAGTAAAAGATCAAGCAAGGAAGAGCAACATCTGGTAGCTACATCGAGATTATTTGCAGGTATCAATTTCCATGTGTGATTTCCTTGTTATTTTTTTGCATGCATGTGTGTAGTTTTTTCTCTTTCTGTCATTGGCGTGGGTTTTTGAGGTGTGAGAGTATTCGTCAACCCTACCTTCGATTTCCAGATAACCATGATGTGATGGGTTGTCGTCTATTTGGTTGATCTAGATTACCATATGGTCTCAGAACTGAGTGAGGTGCTCTCTGAAAGAAAGAACAAAATGCCTATGAAACTGATGGCGGGGTTGCAGGCGTTAGAGACAATCTCCCTAATCTGTAAGCAAATTCTTCTATATCTTGATCAACTTCCCTTTCTGCCCTTTCTTTAGTATCAGTCATTAATTGATAGTCTCATTATCCCTCCGAATTTCAAATTGGCAAAACAGTGGCTTTATATCGGCAGTAATTCTCAAAGAATTATGCCAACACAATATCGGAGGTCTTATAAGAAGGTTTATACCCCCAACACTATCGGCGATCGATTTGCAAATGGAGGACTTACACAATATAATCTATCGGGCAGTAATTCTAAAGAATCACTTTAACACACACACACTCACGCTTTTATATTTCCCCTTTTTCCTTATATCGGCACTCGCTATCCCTTTGGTATATCGGCGGATTATATGGAGCAATGCTCGATATGCCACAGACCCGATGTCCTTATTCTACCGTCTCTATATTGAATTCGGGTCCGATATGTATCGCGATCGCTAAAGCAAAGCTTGCGGACCTGATATTTTATATGCAGTCTTTAGTAACTTTGTTGGGTCCAGTTATCGGCGATCGCCACAATTGACAACCCTTCCACCTCCGAATTGACGAACCCGACGACCCCTTTCTGAGCTGTTCTATAGGAATTTCGGGTCCATCCTTTTCGGCGATTTCCGTCGGCGGTTGTTAACACAATGGACCTTACGAACCCGCTGAAACTAATTAATTGTGATATATTATATTTCGGCTCCGGATTTCGGAGCTCTCCAACTTACCTGTGCTGAGGGTTCCTTTCGGACCCGAAAAGATTATAAACCAAACTCTATAACAAATCGGCTCCAGGATATCGGGGCTTTCGCAATGTTAACGCCTCTCTCCCTTTCGACGCGATATTTGGTTCGGACCCGATGGGTTATGAACCAATATAAATAGTTTTTGGCGTCCGCTACAGTGGTGCTTAATGTATGAATCTTTAAAGTAAACTAAAATATTTGTGAAACTTATAAAATGTAATTAAGGGCCTACGGGCACATAAATGAAAAGGAAAACGACCAAATGCCAGTTTACACAACAGGTGTATTAAGCGGAAACAGTAAAACAATTTCACACTGTCAATACACAAAGTGATAAATTATGCATACATATTACCAGAACCCATTGCATTAAGAACGTCGAGAGAAAAGTTTCAATAATAATGCTTGGCACTCACTCCTCTCTTCTCTCCCCTTGAGAGCTTTGCTATCTCTTTATTTATAACTAAGGATAGGCCTTCTCGGTCCTTATCCGATACAAAGAAAAGCATGCTTTATAGAATGATTTAAACCTTGAAAAGCTTTGTTACAGCTGAGCATAAATAGCATGTTTTATTGCTAGATTTTATTCTATCTTTTAACTAAAAAAAACATAGAAATTGCAGGCCAAAGGACCCCACTCCCTTGCCTGTAGATTTTTTTTGATTTTTTGAATAATTTGGAAGATTTTCCCCTCTAAGTCACATGCTCCTGCATCAGACTCCTGAGGAAAAAATTCTTCATGGGCTCTCGTCCATGAGCTCAGCTACATATTTGCCCAATATCTGTATAATGTCTTCTGTAACCCAAGTCCCTTCCATTTCACCAGATATTGGAAATACTCTCGTGCCCTTGTCTTCTTATACACTTTCTTATCTAGAATTGTTTCTGGCTGTAAATCCATGGCTGTGGGTAACTGTTTTACCCAGTCAATCTCTGGAGTCTTTTGATCGTGTGCTGTATCATCTGCAGCTTCATTCTCATATTTGTACAAGTCTGCAACATTAAAAATTGGTGATATTCCCGCACCAGGTGGTACTTCAATTTCATAATAATTTGCAGAGAACTTGCTCAGTATTCTACATGGTCCAATTTTCTTGGATTTCAACTTATTATACTCTCCCTTTGGAAATCTCTCCTTTCTGAGGTGTGCTAAAACCAATTCTCCAACTTCAAAGTTCACTTCTCTTCTCCTCATGTCTGCTCTAGTTTTATATTGAATGTTGCTGTCTTGTAGCTACTGTTTCACCTGTTCATGTATCGTCTGCATTCTTGAAGCAAAGTCTTCACCTTCTGCACTTCTCATTTCTTCTTTTCCCAAATTCCTTAATTTAGATATTCCCCTTGGGTGTATTCCACAAAAAATATGGAATGGGCTCTGTCTTGTGCTCCTGTTGGGTGAATCATTATATGCATATTCAACTTGTGGTAACACTTGATCCCATTGCTTTGGATGTTCTGCAGTAAAGCTACTTAAAATATTGCCTAAACTTCTATTTACAACTTCAGTCTGTCCATCAGTTTGTGGATGATAGGCAGAACTGAAATTTAATTTAGTTCCCAGCTTCTTCCATAGTGTTCTCCAAAAATGTCCAATGATCTTTGAATCCCTGTCTGAAACAATGCTTTTGGGAAATCCATGTAATCTTACAATTTCTTTAAAAAACAAGTTAGCAATGTGAGAAGCATCACTAGTTTTATAACATGGAATAAAGTGTGCCATTTTTGAAAATCTGTCCACTACCAAAAAAATTGAATCATAGCCTCTTTGAGTCTTTGGCAATCGTAGCACACAATCTATACTTACCATATCCTAAGGCCTATCTGGAATTGGCAATGGAATATACAACCCTGTGTTATGGCTCCTTCGTTTTGTATACTGGTAGACTTTACAATTTCTTACATACCTCTCTACTTCAGATTTCATTTTCAGCCAGAAGTAAAATCTGTTGAGTTGTTCAAAGGTTTTCTCTCTACCAAAATGTCTTGCAAGTCCTCCACTATGCTTCTCTTTGATTAAATTCTCTCTCATTGAACAGTTGGGTATGCACAGCTGATTTTTTTTAAATAACAGTTCCTCTTGTATAAAATAATCCAGCCACTTGCTCCTGACTGCCAAAACAGGATTCTTACAAACCTCAAATGCCTCTTTAAAATCTGAATCAGTCTCATATAATTCTTTAAGAAAATCAAAACCCAACACTTGGATTTGACTTTCTTGCAGCAATACACTTCTCCTACTTAAGGCATATGCGACTTTGTTTGATTGTCTAGTTATATGCTTCAACACAAAATGAAAACCTTGAAGATACTCTACCCATTTAGCATGTCTCTGGCTGCGTTTTGGCTGCTGCATTATAAACTGCAATGTACGGTTATCTGAATAAAGGATAAATTCCTTCGACATTAAATAATGCCTCCACTTCTTTAGTGCCTGCACAACTGCATAAAACTCCTTATCATAAGAAGAATACTTCCTTCTGGTAGCATTTAGCTTTTCACTGAAATAATCTATTGGTCTATCTTCTTGGCTTAAAACTCCTCCAATTGCTTCTGTGCTGGCATCACACTTAACTTGAAAAGATTTGTTAAAATGAGGAAGAACCAAAACAGGCTTTTTAGTTATTTTCCTCTTTAACATCTGAAAATTTCTCTCTGCTTCAGAAGTCAACTTAAATGGTTGTTTATCCTTCTTTATGGTCTCAATAATAGGTGCATTAATCTTACTAAAATTCTTAATGAACTTTCTATAAAAACTAGCAAGACCATGAAAACTCCTTACCTCAAAAATACTCTTGGGCGAAGGACACTCCACAATTGCTTTCATCTTTTATGGATCCATCTTTAATCCTTTAGCTGAGATAACAAATCCCAAGTACACCAGCTCTTCTTTCATGACTAAAAATTTCTTCAGATTCAACAATAATTTTTCTTGTTGTAGCTTCTGCAAGACATAATGTAAATGCCTCAAGTGCTCCTCCTTGGACCTGCTATAGACTAATATATCGTCTAGATATACTATTACAAATTTACCAATGAATTCTTTAATAAATTCATTCATAAGCCTCATGAATGTACTTGGTGCATTGGACAACCCAAAAGGCATCACTCTCCACTCATATAGTCCTTCATTGGTCTTAAAAGCGGTTTTCCACTCATCCCCTTCTTTTATCCTTATCTGATGATAGCGACTTTTAAGATCTAACTTTGAAAAATATTTTGCGCCAGACAAGCAATCCATTAAATCTTCAATTCTGTGTAACGGAAATCTATACCTCATTGTAATCTTATTGATGGCTCTTGAATCTGTACACATTCTCGAGCCTCCATCTTTCTTCGGGCTTAGCATTGTTGGCACTGCACAAGGACTTAGGCTTTCTTTGATCAACCCCTTGTCAAGCAATTCTTGCACCTGTTTCTTAACTTCTTCATTTTCTGCAGGAGTCATTCTATATGTTGCTTTGTTAGGTAAGCTTGCTCCAGGAATCAAATCTATATGATGACTGATTTTTTGAATTGGCGGTAATTCATTAGGCAAATCATCAACAATAATATCAGAATAATTCTCCAGCATTTCTTGAATTTCAATGTGTAATTCAGAAATTTCAGTAGAAGTCAATATTACCTTAGGCTTGCAAATTAAAGCAAAGTTTACCTCATTTTCTTCAATCTTCTTCAAGTATTCCTTCCCTCCAAGCAACAGAGTTTTTGGACTAGTCTTCTACCCCGACGCCTCTTCTTCTTGCAAAGGCAACAATGTATGATTAACACCATCCTTTCCAAACTTGTAGGTGTTGATGAAAAATACATAAAAAACATTCACAATTCCTTGTCCATGGAGGCTGAGTAATGTAAAGGAAGAAGGTTTAAACAATGATATAATAATAATAGGCAGAAAAACTACTGAATAGAGCTGAAAACAAAGAAGAAAAAAACAAATTCCAGAGAAGGAAACAATATCATTCAGTAATCGCACATGTCCTTAAGGGAAACAGGGATGCATCTCACCTACAACACACGGTAGGTGCAATGCATACAAGCTGCCAGTTACAGGAAGTGCAATGGACTAGGGAACTAAATTGAGTTTGGTTTTTGCTCAAAATTTGCATCTAATCTAGTGATTTAGGCTGAGCTATGATAGATAGTAAAAACAAAGTACAGGGGTATGATCTTATGAGGTTATTGAGCTACCACAAGGGCACATAGGATGTTTGCAAGTCAGAAGTTCAGTTCATAAACCAATCCGGAGATTGAATGAAGCAGCATTGATCTACTTTGCACTTGCATAGCAAGAGAAATTTGAAGGCTAGTTGGCTTAACTTTTCTCTCTGTCTGTAGTTTATAAAGAAAAAAACAATAACAAACAAAAAAACTAATCGCTCCCCAGTGGAGTCGCCATTTTGTTTCTGGGAAAACTAGTGTCTTTTTGATTTGGTAGTCCCACTAAGACGGGTAGCTATCTTAGAAACAAAAAATCAAAGTAACATGTCATTTCCTTTATGTATGATAGATAAGAGAGAAGCAGAGAGCACCAACCTCAATGTTTCTCTTGGCTCCTTTCTTATTTCCTCTCTCCCTTGATAGAGCTTCCCACTCCTTTCCTACTTGTCCCACTTTAGAGAATACCTGTAGAGGCAAAGCAATAAAACACCATCAAAGCATAGAGATCTATAATACCATAAATAATGCAGAATCAAAAATACATTAACCATACAATGGCATTCACAAATAGCAAGATTCACAAATACACAAGTATATGGAGGAAAAATCAAAAAAAACTTATTGATATTAGAAGAGAGGATTAAAACCCAGCTGTCTGATCTAGCATCATCCTCCCAACATGAAAGCCCTCTTCACCTCATGAAAAGCAAGATCACCCAACAATACAATGTCTCAAAGAGAAACCAACAACACTTCCTTACAAATTACAAAATTCCAACCTTTAGATCTCTCAGATGAGGGATCCATTTATAGATATTTGCAGAGGGGTGAGTCAGCTTCAAGGTTTTTGATTAGTGTCAATTCACTAATATTTCTTTGTTCCACTTGGATATTTCATGATCTCTTACTCATTCCTAGGTGAATTCAGAGAGGCGAGTGTCATATGAGAAGTTTCTGGAAGATTCCCAGGGCATCCACTTAGCAAGATGTCTCTGCCATTTGTCCATTCTCACTCATCGCACCCTACAGAAGACTTTTTCAGTATGCATCACACTTCCCATGTGTGGTAGGTGAGATGCATTGCACCCTGACCATAGAGCAGTCAGTATGGTCTAGCTTTGGCCAGTTCTGAGTAGTTTTTCAGGTGGAACTTCTGGGAAATGATGTAATCAGTTGACCATGATCCTGTAGGTTGTGAAACATCACTTTTAGGGGTTTAAGAGCCCTTTTTTTATCAACCTATGTGATTGGGGTTGCAATGCCCAAATATGTCTATAACAGTTGCCCCTAAAGCATGAGGTTGTAAATCTTCTGATCTCGGGTGAAATGCTTTATCATGAGGATCCAAGGTCTTCAAACTAGAAGGTGACCTTTATAAAATACAATACAATACATCACCTTCATATTATTTTCATGATCTAGCTGTGGTGGGCATTCCCATGCTCAAATTTATAAATTCATTTTCATGTACATAGGACAGAAAATCGTCCGCTGTTGCAGACTGGTGATTCTTGTAGAGCCATCATCCCTTAACTTGGATGACCATCTATGGAGTCAGTATGGTGTAGTCAATATGGTCCAGTTTTAACTAGTTTTGACTATTAGTTTTTCAGGTGGAACTTCTAGGAAATGATGTAATATGTGGACCATGATCCTTTAGCGTGTGAAACAATACTTTTAGGGGTTTAAGAGCCCTTCGTTTATCGACATATGTGATTGGGGTTGCAGTGCCCAAATATGTCTATAAGAATATGTACTTCTATATTCACAGTTTTAAGAGTGGTAGTTCTAGCTAATTCATTACAAGATATGGTTGGATTCATTTCTTCTTTCTCGATGTGATCTTTCACATCTTGAACCTTTTTCTTCTTAATATGTCCTTCTATCCTGAGATTTTGAGGATTAGTAATTCTTGCCAATGCTTTACAAGATATGGTTGGATTCATTTCTTCTTTCTTTGGATTTGGGTCCCAGTGTATATCCTTTTCTTTTCATGTTTCTTGATCCTTTTCTTCCTTCTCTTCATAATCTATGTAACATAATTTCTTCTCATCACACTTAAGACCTTTAGTGCATTTTATATCACAATTGTAACGAAGCCCTTTTTCTCTTTTTTTTCCAATTGTTGTGGTGTAACCCTTGTAGGTTGTGGAAGGTTAGGAGAAATAACACTTCGATCTTTATAGTTGTGAGGGGTAGTCTTCCTTGTTGCCATAATTTTGCTTTCCAGTTTGTAACAAAGCTCTTTTTCTCTTATTTCTTCCAACTATTGTGGTGTTTCTCTAACTAAGGTGTTGCTCTTTGTATCCTCATAATGTGCTATCATTTCCTCTATGAAAATTGACCACATAACAAGTTTTTTACGCGAACAAAGCCCTTTATACCATAAAAATTGATCCAGCTCTAAATATGTTGATGCAATCCATACCTTTTGTAACATTGGTACATCATGTAGATCAAAATATTGCTCCATATGAAGTATCCAATTTATCCGATCCTTTCCATCAAACTTCCTCATATCACCTTTTCTTGATTTTAGGAGTTCGATCTTGAAATGGCTATAACTTTGTAATTTTTTCTCTTCTAGTTCTGAAATTGCAATTCGCAATAGCCCTTTGTGTCCTCTTTCAAATTCCACTAGTCTGATCCAAATTGGATTCTCCAAGAAAGAGTTATGCACAATCTCCGAAGATGACTTGATTATATACCTTTTAAGAAGAGAAAACTTGTATGAAGCCACGTGTCACTGTTTTGACCTTCGGATCTAAAAAATATACATAGGAAACTACTGTTCAACCTCTTTCTTTAACTTCTTATGAAATTTGAATCTTATGTTCAAAACAAAATTCATGACTATTTTCCCCAAGTCACCTGTTTGGCATCTAATTCTGGAGTCTGCAAAAAAGGTCCACTTCATCAGATCATATCTCCACAAATATAGCACTAAAAGCTCTAAAGTTCAAGCTCGAGGTTCAGAATGATTTCATCACAAATGAGTTTTGTTTTTAACATATGCAATGTTACATAAAATAAGTTATAGTGAAAATGCCAAATGTTATGAAACCAACTCACAAAAAGATAGAAAAGATAGATCAACGCCTTAGAAATAAGCCTCTTCGAGGGGGAAACCTCCTTTACATTACACAAATGAACAATTCTTCGATGATACAAATGACAAGACCCCCTTACTATATATAGGAGTCTAAGGGGTCATAATATAATCAAAGACGACATAACAATAATAATGTAAGGACATAATAATAATAACATGGGGACTACATGGGTACAACAATATAATAAGGGGGTTGTACTAATAACAATAAAGGGTTACACAAGTAGTATAGGGGCCTAACATGCGCCTCTCCTTGAAAAAGTGTTGTCCTCAATGCTTGAGTAGTTCTTGATGCTTCTGTATAAAATTCTTGTCCTTCCATGTGGAATCCTCAACAAGTAAGTTCTTCCAATTGATGAAATACTCTAAAATTGATCGATTTGGTAGCTATCAGTTTCTTAGTTCTGTGACTGCTCCAGGTTCCAATATCATTTTTTTCCCTCTTCAAGTTTTGGAAATATTGTTTGAATTGGGATATTTTGTAACTTTTGAATGAGTGGCCACACTTCTTTGTCCTTCTTCCATTCATCCCTTGCTTCGTTTATCCAATCTGGTTGGGTAATAGAAATATCACAAAACAATGATTCCACATCCTCATACTTTCTTGAGAGTGCATCTGCAGCAAAAAATTTCTTACCTTTTCTGTAGATGATGTCAAAGTCATAACCCGACATATTTGTGACCCATTTTTTTGTTCTTCTAAAGATAATATTTGTTCTAAAAAGTGTTTAAGATTACCATGATCTATTTTTACCTTGAAGTGTCTTCCCATTAGGTTAGGTCGCCGTTTCTTAAGTGCATGTAGTATTGCCAAAATTTCCTTCTCATAAATAGCTTGCTTGAGATGTATGCATAAAAATACCCAATCACCTACATCAAAACCTTTTTCACTGCGATGTTGATCTACCTGTTGTTTCATTCGATTCTTCACCAAAGTGGCGTTATCCTTTAAAAGTTGGTGAACTTGTTGTTGATGCTTGATGTGATCTTTCACTACTTGAACCATTTTCTTCTTGATATGTCCTTCTATCTTGAGAGTTTGATGAGTGGTAATTTCTTCCAATGCTTTACAAGATATGGTGGGATTCATTTCTTGATGCTCGATGTGAGCTTTCACTTCTTGAACATTTTTCTTCTTGATATGTACTTCTATGTTCATAGTTTTAGGAGTCATTATTCCAGCCAATTCATTACGAGATATGGTTGGATACATTTCTTATTTCTAGATGTGCTCCGTCACTTCTTGAACCTTTTACTTCTTGATATGTCCTTCTATCTTGATAGTTTGAGGAATAGGAATTCTTGCCAATTCTTTACAAGATATGGTCGGATTCATTTCTTCTTTCTCTGGGTTTGGGTCCCAGTCTATATCCTTTTCTTTTGATGTTTCTTGATCCTTTTCTTCCTCCTCTTCATAATATATGTTGAGCTAATTTGTGGACCTAAATTAACACAATTATTTCTTATCAATCCGGGTTGTTTATGATTTGAGGCAAGTTCACTATATGTGAAGATCAGATGTAAACAAACCTTGAAAGATAAGTTATTCAAAAGATAAAAGTAATACATTCTATAACTCTAATTCAATCATCTTAAAAAGAGGAAAAACATTGAAAGGGTTCTTGACTCAAGAAGTCCACCTTCACCTCAATTATCACTTAATGAATCAGAGATTGAAACCAAAAGCTTAAGATGGATAAATTATTAATGAAAGAATCTCTTAACTTAAGAGACACATAAGGTATTCCATCATAATTCATTCATCTCAATATCAAAATCTCAATGAGAAACTACTTGCATGCAAACAAAAGAAACTAGTTTTGATTCATCATTTTGGGAGAATGGATGCACAAATTGAACACCTGTTTTTCCAACTAAATAAAGTGATGAATAAGCTATTAACTAATGAAATCAATCACTCTACATAAACCATAAAGCAGACTGAAATAAAGCTTTGAAAAACTAGTGCTACAATCAACCAGATTACAAGGAAATAAAACTAGTTAACAAAGAAGTGTACTTAGCTTGGAATGGGGGCCCTCCACCCTTGCCTTGCACACTTGAGAGGTGATATCAGAACCTTAAATTCAGTCACATATCCATAGCATTGAACAGCAAAAAAATAATAACACAAGTCTTCAAATTAACTCCTCAATCCAAAGATGTCGCAGCATAAAAGTATATAATAAAATCAATACATAAGACATCAAAGTTTTGGCTTTAAATAAGAAGTCTCATGAACAAAATGATCTATATTCACTCAAACAAACCCATATACTCTCATCCACCTATCTAAGTCAAATTTATTACTCCCATCCCAAGAAATATGACCATTCCTATGAAATCTCAAAACTGCCCTATTTCTATGGGATTCCTGAATGACTAGTCATGGTTGACTAGCACCAAATGGGCCTAATAAAGCTTGTTCTATTCGAACTAAGAATTGCTGGCTTAGTCCTAGTTCCCAAGTTGTTCATCCATTCTTTCCAATCATGCCCAAGTGTCCTGCAACCATATCAACCATAGAGCTATTACGAGAATTTCTGAATCTGCCAATTTTGCACTAAAAACCAAATTTTCATAAAAACTTTAGAAATTGAAAAATTAAAATTAAATACCTGAATGGATATCAAATATACATCAAAATGGGATAAATGAAGGGAAAATGGATGAATAATAGATGGATAAGTAAGTTTCTTTGAGCAAAACTAAGACCAAAACTAAGGCCCAACATCTCTCCCTTGCTTATCATCAAGCATGTCCCCATGCTTGCTTGCTCCTCTTTGACCTCCGTCTCTCTGTAGTAGATGTTGTACCTATAGATGCTTCATGTTGTGCTACCCTGACCAAACAATCTAGACCTGTGTCATGTCTCTCCCTAAACAAAGCTGCTTTTACCTTTTGTTTTTCATACTTTGCCTGCCACATGTTCTTTTCCTTTAGCCATTTAAATGCTTGCTTAGAAAGTATATCATTTTTCCTTTTCAGCCTCCCCAATTCTTCATTTAATTTTTCATTTGCCTTAACCAATTTAGAATATCTTTCTTATTTTCCTTTTTTTCTTCTTTTAATTGTTTCTCCAAGATTTTGCTAATTTCCAATTGGTTAGTTAAATCCCTGAGTCTTCCCAAATTGATTTCTCTTTCAAAATCTTGTGTTGTTTTCATTAGTGATGTTGTTGCTCCATCATCATATGAAGAATCATTCTCAAATACCTCTTGTGCAATATCATTTTCTTTTTGTTGTCTTGGGGAATATGTTTCTACTTCCTTTTCTAAATCAATGGGACTTTTATTCCTAAATCTTCTAGGAATAGACATAAAAGATGTTTCATTTTCTTGTATAGCCATGTTGTTCTGTTGTTTGGCTCTTGTTCTGGGATACAAGGGTGAGTTCATCAATCCTCTATTTTCCTGCTCTGTTTTATCCTATACCTCATTAACCTGTTCAATGAATTGATTTTTAGACATGAGCTCTCGCCACACTATGCCCTGTGATCTCACCTGATACTCAACTAGGATTTTGATTAATCATTGGTGGTAAATATGTCCTGTTGTAGGCCTGTGTTCATGTTTGACTGTTTCAATGATTCTCAAAAGGCTCCTATATAGGAAATAAGGCAAGTTAATCCTATCCTCCCCTTTTATATGCTGCAGAAGTCTGACATGATACCAGTGGGCAACGCTATATCCTCTATCCCAGGTCAAAAAAATTTGGATAACCAAAACCAACTCACCCCATGGTTTCATTAAACCATTCCCTGGGTATCCCTTTTTTTCTATCAAATGTCCCTTTCTTGTTCTTCTCAAGAAATAAAGTCCAAGCTTTCTCCTTGAAGTGCAGGCCTTTCTAATACTTCTCATCTATCATGGGTAGATCTAAAGCTTGGGAAAGATATTCCTGGGTTACAGGAATAATGACATCTCCTACCCATGTCTGGTCTTGACTGAAATTGTTTATAAAGTCCCTGGTTATTTTTTCAGAGTGGCGATCAAATTTTTGTAGGAAACTTATCATCCCCACCTGGTAAAGTTTTTCTATAGTTTCCTTCCCCCAGCTTTCTATCTGAAATTTTGGCTCTACTCTGACTGACATTGCTTCTGTAAACCAATGAATGAATTCCTTTGCTGTTACTAATTTCATTTTGACAAAAAAGATATAACTATTTGTTTGTTTTCAAAATGAAATTTTGAAAGTGAAGAAGCTTACTGTTACACTAAAATTTGTCACCATGACTATTTGCAGTTAGTATGGCTCCATCAACTATCATACTATCCTCCTTGGCAAGTCTTATGCCTCTGCTCTTCATGTCAAACTCCAAGAAAGAGAGAAAGTCTTTAAAAATCTATATAACTTTGGGTACGCAGTTTCTCTTAGCCTCACCTGCGTGTACGCACCTCAAGTTCACATTCCATGCGTACTTGTACGCTTTGTCTGTAAAGGGGTGGGTGCGTACCCCTATAAAGGTCAAAAGGCGCGAGTTTTACTTCAAAAAAGTTACTTGTGGTCGATTCTAGAGCATTCTAGAAGTTGTTTTGACGTGTATTGAGCGCCTCCAGATGGTTCATGTATCCCTATGAAAGAGGAACTTATCCCATCAATAGGGGAGCTATCCCATTCAAAGAGGGGTTTATCCCATTGATGGTGGACCTGATTAACTTCCTCCAAAGCACTATAAATACAAGCATTGGGCCAGAGGGAGGGGAGGTTGAAAGTTGAACATTCCTAAGGGTAGATGCTTCTGGAATTAGGACTCCCTTATAGAGCTTGAGAGGAGAGATTCCCATCATTTCTTAGCTTCATTTGGAAGTGGCTGAGCTGATCAAAGTAAAGGAGAACTCTTGCTGGACCCTGGGAGGGACCTGCACAACACCAAGGCACAGGTTGTAATGGTTTCTTTTGTTTCCACTTAATACAATTAAGCTCGTTTTTTTCAACAGGTTGTTATACATGATTTGTTTCATATACTCCTTGGTATGTATGACGAACATGTTTTGTTTTATGAGTTATTCGGGTGCTATGTAATCTTTTGCTTGTTAGAGAATGCAGGTTTCGAAGAGAAGGTGGAGCTCATCCGGATCGGCATGCTGGACTACTACAAAGCGTTGGACTAAAGGTATGTTATAAACACCTGCTTACTTGCATTCTAAATGCATATTTAGGGAAAGTGTTTAGTCAATTTAGTGTTTCTAAATTGATGTCATTAATTGTCAACCCGGGGCTCGTAAGCTGATGAAGTGAAGGTGTACTATATGTACTTAAGCAACCTCTTAGATCTTTTTGTCGTTTGGGGGTGTTGTTTGTGGTCAATTTATCTTCCTAAGATGGAATGGAGATTTTATAAACAGATGAATGACTGTGTGTGTAAGGTGATTTCTAAATAGGTGAGTGTGTGTTACAGGTGATTTCTAACTACGTTCTAAACTTGCAAAGAAAA